>BOPN01009533.1:12500-15000 GCA_017312705.2 Penaeus japonicus | reverse complement strand
AAATTTATTACGTAAATATATATAACTTTTAAGATAGTTCAAAATCATGTAAGTCTGGATTGTTAAGTTTTAGATTTTGCAACATAACCATGATATTTTGAAAGTAAAATTCACATCCATCTAAATAAAAATATCGAAAAAAGTTAAATGCTGGTAATGATTTAGGCATAAAGAACTGTATTCATTAGTCAACCCAAACTTGCCCTTGGAAAAATAAAAATAATTAAGCCAATAGCTAGGGAATTCCTATAATGCATTTTTGCTGTTTTATAAATCTGGCCATAATGCATCGTCAATATCACTGTATAATTAATGATACATATTAAAACGAGGACTGGATTTATCGGCCCAAATTCCGCTCGAATATTGCATGCAATTCCAGGCAACATTTATCCAATAATGAAAATCCAATGAAGAGGTTTGGGTTTCTTGTGGATTTGTGTTCGGAAAGATGGCTTTGTATATTTGGAGATGAAGTGAATGCCGATGAAAAAGAGAAATACAAGAGAAAAGAGGATATCATTTATTTTTTATTTTTTTTTACTGTGAAGTTAAACAAGGAAGAAATGACTACTGTGTTTGTTCGTCATTAGTGTTTAGTGGTTACATCACGTCATCATAATTTTGGGCGGATTTCGTACAATAAGATATATAGATAAGAAAGAAAAGATCAGAAAGAAAAAGGAAGAGTAAATCAAACATGACTTCAGCTGATCTTCTGAACTTCTTGATGAGGAGATGATGTGGATAGCGAGTGTGTGGGTGTGTGTGTATGTGTGCAATAGGCAATTTTAATTTCTTCTTCGTTCTCCCACTCTCTCTTCCCATTTCTATCTCTTTTCTTTCTTTCTATTTCCCTTTTTTTTCTCTCTATCATTCTCTATCTCTCTCTCTCTTCTCTGTCTCATCTCCCCCCCCACCTTCTCTCTCTTTCACTCTATCTCTATCTCTCTCTACTCTGATTGTTTTTCTCGGATACCCTCTCACTTTCTGTCTCCCTCTTACCCACGATTTTCCCCAGCCTCCCTGCTTTTCCTTCCTGTAGAAGAACCCCCCCCCCCCTCCTCCTTTCAGCTTATCCTACCGACATCCAAATTGAAACCTGATTGTAAATGAGCCAGAAAAAAACATACTCTCTCTCTCTCTTTCGCTGCCTGTCCATCAGCGTAAGCACAAGGGAGTCCATTGTGACCTGAAACGCATTTCCCGTAAACAAATAATCCGACAACACAAAAGCAATGCAATTTCCTGCCTCCTGATAGATGCCAGTCATCAGATGGTCTGTTTCGTCTGACCAGGTTATTTATCCCACTATTGATGGCTTCCACTGTGGATTGGGGAAGGCTAATGTCGTCGGGACAAAGCCACGGAACCTTTGTTTTCAGGTTTCGTAATACTGTGTGGTTCGGCACATAGGAATTGTTATACCGAGACGAGTAGATATATCTATCACTCGAGCTTTCTACCTGTGTGTGTATGCGTGTGTGTGTCTGTGTATGTGTGTGTGTGTGTTTGTGTGCATGTGTGTGTGTGTTTGTGTATTTGTGTGTGTGTGTTTGTGTGTATGTGTGTTTACATATATATATATATAATATATATATATATATATATATATATATATATATATATATAGAGAGAGAGAGAGAGAGAGAGAGAGAGAGAGAGAGAGAGAGAGAGAGAGAGGGAGAGGGAGAGAGAGAGAGAGAAGAGAGAGAGAGAGAGAATGAGAGAGAGAGAGAGGGAGAAAGAGAGAGAGAGAGTGAGAGTAAGAGATAAATAGATAGATAGATATAGGTATAGATATAGTTATATATGTATACACATATATATATATGTATATGTATATATATATATATATATATATGTATATATATATATATATATATATATATATATATATATATATATATATATATACATATATATATATATATATATATATATATATATATATATATATATATAAATATATATATATATATAAAGAGAGAGAGAGAGAGAGAGAGAGAGAGAGAGAGAGAGAGAGAGAGAGAGAGAGAGAGAGAGAGAGAGAGAGAGAGAGAGAGAGAGAGAGAGAGAGAGAGAGAGAGGGAAAGAGGGAGAGAGAGAGAGAGAGAGAGAGAGAGAGAGAGAGAGAGAGAGAGAAAGAGAGAAAGAGAGAGATAAATAGATAGATAGATATACAGTAGGTATAGATATAGTTATATATATATACATATACATATCTATGAGAGAGAAAGATTGATAGATAAAGGTTTAGATTTAGATACACTTCCAGACTCACGACGCCCTTGGAATACCTTTAAATTATTTATACTCCATTGATGCTTTAAAATCCGACCCTGGCCATAGAGGTTATAAAACATATGTCATGCAAATGTCTTCGGTTGAATTTTAATGCAATGATTCAAGAACACACGTACTTGTTTTCTTGTTTTTTATTTTTTTTATTTTTTTTCACATAAGTTAAAGGCATTCAGGAGTCGAATGCTTTCGAAAA
>BOPN01009533.1:0-2500 GCA_017312705.2 Penaeus japonicus | reverse complement strand
TCTTTTGTTGCCATCCCTGTAAGTGTTAATACCGAACCAAGAAGATTGTTATGAATAGGGCGATGTAAACAAAAAAAAAAAACAAAAAAAAAAGAAGAAGAAGAAAAAAAAAAAGAAGAATGGCATTACATATCTCAGTCAGGTATCTGTAGGCATACTTTTTAAACATGCCTGGTACAGAAACTTGTGATTAAGCGTAAATATGAATACTAGTTGTTCAGTTACTCAATTAAATAGTTATTGACTGCAGAAATGAGCAAAGAATCATAACACCCATGCAATCTACTTAATAGTACCGATTAAGTATTTACGAAATTGGAAAAAAATATAAGTGAAAATGTAACTATAACTTATATACTATGTAAACATGTACTAAACCTATATAAAAAAACACACACGAAATATCCGGCTGGATATGATATTGCAGTAGAGCTATTTGCAACCCTGGCCCACTCATAACTCTCACAACACTAAGCATTTCCATTGTTAGGTATCTGATTCGAATTTCTCGGGCGATCTGTTGAAATGATAGATGCAACGCGTACCCAGAATTGTGCGGTTCTGATATTCTATCGCAAAATAGTTGTTCTATTTTTTTCCAGTTCAGAACACATGCTTGACAATAGCGAAACGATACTTATCCATAAGTCCTCGTTATCACGTGTTGATATTTCATTTACATCTGTCAAAGACAGACAATAACAAGGGCACTGATCTCGGCAGAACATTCTTCTGAACGTTCCGTACCTCCTTGCAAGTCGATTGCATGCACTAAAGTTCAATATAGGATAAGGACTTCGTCGTATGGATCAGCAGTCTTGAAGAAGGAGGGGAGGAGAAAGGAGGGGTAGGTGGGGGGGGGGGGGGGGTAGGTAGAAGGAACGGAAGAGGAAAACAAGGAAGAAGGAAGGAGGGGGGAGGAAGTTAGGTAGAAGGAACGGAAGAGGGAAAACCAGAACGACAGGATATGCAAGACAGCTCAAGGAGATGATATCCTGCAACCCACTTCAGGTAACGACGTCCGGAGTCCCAGCATTAAAGATGATAGGGAAGCCACGCTCAGATCTCGCTCGCTGACACGAAAAGAGCAGACGCTTATACAAGAAAAAAAAAAGAAAAAGAAAGAAAGAAAAAAAATGAGTGGAATCTACTAAGGTGAGATATTTGTGCGCAAGTAATTGCATCGTTATGCATATTGATATGAATAAGAATATAAAAAAAACGGTGTGTGGGAGGTGTGCCCGTTGCAGCTGATATTGCATATACAGTACAAACAGAGTAGTTTACTCCACAACAGCAGCCCCTCTTGCATTTTTTTCCCCCGTGTGTTTATACTGCGAGAATCTATTCATCTTATCAACATTGCTTTTTTTCACTCTTCACGCGCTCTTGGAAAAACGCATGATTGCAACAAATACTTTACAGTCTACACAGATGATCCGATCAGACAGATAGTAAAACTGCAACACCGGTCCTTGATGCATGTCATAAAAGTAGATTAATGATTGAATCTCAAGAACAGAATCGTCCGCAACCAAATATTGTTCAGTTGCAACTGCAGCTGACGAAATGCTACCCATGATAATAAAGCCAAGCATGTTACTTTTGTGTGTGTGTGTCTGTGTGTGTGTGTTTATTTGTGTGTGTGTTTATTTGTGTATGTGTGTTTATTTGTGTGTGTGTGTGTGTTTGTGTGTGTGTGTTTGTGTGTGTGTGTATGTGTGTGTGTGTGTGTGTGTGTGTGTGCATAAAGAATGATAAACAAATACAAACGCTTTATTTCCTCGTACTTCCTCATGCATTCCAAAATAGAAAACATTTTTCAGGATTTGATTTTCATATTTTTCCTTGTTAGAAACTAGATTCATACAACCAGTAGTATACTAAAATCAAATATGATATTTAAATGTCGAAATGGCTATCTTTCAAGATGGCGGCTATTACCAACGTGGAAAATTATGAGGTTTTAACATTTTATTCCCGATACAAAATTCCATATTTCCACCGAGTTTCATCTTAATAGATTTAATAAAGTATATCTAGATATCTTATTTTATTGATATATCCCAAAATATTAAGAGGAATATAGGTCTTCGTTTGAGTTCTTTAAACGCATTGGCTAATCGGAACAAACGGATGTGAAGTAATTATAAACTGTATCTTTTCTAATCTTCCCTAATCGTCTAGCTTTCCCTTCAACAGTAAATCCACTGAATTAGTGTATCAATATTCAATTTAATATAGACTGTTTCTCCTTCATCCGTGCTTTACTCTTTTTTTCTCTCTCTCTTTTTTTTTTTTTTTTTTTTTTTTTTTTTTTTTTTTTTTGAGGGGGGGGGGGGACTTCGTTTTACTGGTTGCCACTACTGGACACCTCGAGTTGTCATGAAGAAAATTATCACTAAAATGGATAAAAAATCTAGTCAACTGAATTGGACTGGTAGTCCAAAACGCATTTATCTTTTCGATATATATATATATATATATATATATATTAACC
>BOPN01009532.1:27500-31817 GCA_017312705.2 Penaeus japonicus | reverse complement strand
CCCTTTCTCCCTCCTTTCCCCTTTCCCTCCCACACTCCCCCTCTCCATCCCCCTTTCCCTTCTACTTTCCCTTCACCCCCTTCCCTCCCTTTCTTCCTTCCATTCTTCCCCCTTTCACCTTTCCTTCTCCGCGAGAGAGAGAGAAAGAAAGAAAGAAATAAAGAAAAAGTAAGAAAAGAAAGGATGGAAGAGGAGGTAAAGAAAATAGAGAGGAGAGACGTCGAGGTCGCCTGCAATTTTTACGCACTCATGTGCATGTAAACACTCAGGACGATTGATGTCTGTTGGGAGTGGCTCTCTCTCTCTCTCTCTCTCTCTCTCTCTCTCTCTCTCTCTCTCTCTCTCTCTCTCTCTCTCTCTTTCCTCCGTCTCTCTCTTACATTTTGCTATTCTCTCTCCTTCTCTCTCTCTCTCTCCCCCCTCACCCCGTCCCTCTCCCCGCCTCCCTCCATCGTTAACCCATGCCTGCCCATCGCATTACCAATTCCTCTGCCGCTCTTCTTCTCATCGGCAATAGGCAGGCGTGGGCACATAGTGACGTCACAATAAGAGGCGAGAGATAATGAGCACACACATTAACCAGACTCATGATGAGGAGTAAGAACTGGGTGAGAAAAGGGGGGGGTGAGGGGGGGCAGGGGTAGGGGGTAGGGAGATATAAAAAGGTAGGGTAGATGGAGAGAGAGAGAGAGAGAGAGAGAGAGAGAGAGAGAGAGAGAGTAGAGGTGGATGGAGAGAAAGAGGGATAAAGAGAGAGACAGGTAGATAGATAAAGTTAAGCGAGTAAGAGAGAGAGAGAGAGAAAGAGAGAGAGCGATAGAGCAAGTGAGAGCGCAAGAGTTAAATACCACGAGCACCGGATGACCGTTAAGATTAAGTCTGGCGTCTTCGTCACCGGTGTGTATATCTGTGTGTGTGGGTGTGTTTGTGTGTATGTGTGTGTATATGCATGTTTATGAATGTGTATGTATATATGTATGTGTGAAAGATGGTAGAAGGCAGTAACGCCTTTTAATATGGAAATACAATATGTATATATTTATATGCATGTGTATGTGTGTCTGTCTGTATATATGTATGTATGTATGTATGTATGTATGTATGTATGCATGTACGCGTCTGTCTGTTTACGTAGGAGGGATGCACCGCGTTCGACCCGGCGGGACAGTGAGCGAGAGAGTTATTATTAGTATTGGCGTTGGTAGATTTGAAAGGGTTATTAATAACGCCTTGTTAATAGAAGGAAGCTGTTTTCGATCGCAATTAGCGGTTCCTGTGCACGCGTTTTGGGTTGGGTGTGCCGGTGGGGGGGAGGGGGGAGGGAGAGAGAGAGAGAGAGAACGAGAGAGAGAGAGAGAGAGAGAGAGAGAGAGAGAGGGAGAGAGAGAGAGAGAGAGGGAGAGAGAGAGAGAGAGAGAGAGAGGGAGAGGGAGAGAGAGAGAGAGAGGGAGAGAGAGAGAGAGAGAGAGAGAGAGAGAGGGAGAGAGAGAGAGAGAGAGAGAGAGAGAGAGAGAGAGAGAGAGAGAGAGAGAGAGAGAGAGAGAGAGAGAGAGAGAGAGAGAGAGAAAGAGAGAGAGAGAGAGGGAGAGAGAGAGAGAGAGAGAGAGAGAGAGAGAGAGAGAGAGAGAGAGAGAGAGAGAGAATGAGATAGAGAGAGAGAAAGAGATAAAGAGAGAGAAAGAGAGAGAGAAAGATAGAGAGAGATAGAATGAGAAAGAGAGAGAGAGAGAATGAGAAAGAGAGAGAGAAAGAGAAAAAGAGAGAGAAGAGAGAGAGAGAGAGAGAGAGAGAGAGAGAGAGAGAGAGAGAGAGAGAGAGAGAGAGAGAGAGAGAGAGAGAGAGAGAGAGAAAGAGAGAAAGAGAGAGGAAGAGAGAGAAAGAGAGAAAGAGAGAAAGAGAGAGGAAGAGAGAGAGAGAGAGAGAATATATTAGATCCAAAGTGTACCCTTGAGTGTGTAAAGAAAATGTACAAGTCTGCCCTCTCCTCTCCCATTTTCAAAGCAGAACAAATGCTTTATCAAGTTGCAAAGAGATTCGTGATGCAAGATGCACTTTAATAGCCTCGAAGATTTTCCGCACGCAGAAGTTGATCCTCTTTTCAGAAAAGCCAAAGTGAAGGAGTGAAAAAGAAAAAGCAGTTATGCTTCTTGTGCTATTCTTTTCTGATATTATTTTTTGGTATAGTCATTATTATTGTTATTAATATTATCATCATTATAAATAATAATCGTTCTTGCTATTATCTTTGTTTCCATCATTTTTATCATCATTTTCCTTATCATTATTTTCCTTGCTATTATTATATCATTCTCATGAACAATTATTATCCCTATCGATGCTATTATTATCATTAACAATATTACTCTCAGCGTTATCATCAATGTTACTATTGTTACCCTTATTATCATCATCATTATTATTACTATCATCATTATTACTATCACCCGTATCACTGATTTAATATCCGTATTATTTTTATTATTATGATCATCTACTTTATTATTACCTTTATGATGATAATGATAAAAATGTTCATGATTATTATTTTCATTACTTCAATTATGATCATTATTGTTATCATTATAATTCTTATAATTATCATCCTTGATATTATCACCATTATTATCATTGTTGTTATCATCATTTTCATCCCTATCATTGTTGTTATTCTTATTGTTTTTATTACTATCATCATTATTTTTTTTTTGTAATATTTGCGCTGTTGTCATAATTATTATTGCCATTATTGATATTTTTTATGAATATCATCCTTATCATTATAATTATTGTTATCATCGTTATTAATATCATTATCATTTTCTTGTCATTATTATTATTGTTAATATTATTTTTATTAGCATTACCATCATCTGCATTATTGTCACTGTTATTATTGTCATTATCATTATTACTATTATCATTATCATTATTATTACTATTATTGCTACTATAATCATTGTTAATATCATCGTGATCATCTTTGTTAGTATCATCATTATCGTTATAACAACAGTATCATTATTATCAATAATGATGACGGTAGCAACAGCGATAACAACAATGACAAAAAATATGTTGATAATAATAATAATGATAATAACATTAATGATGATGGGTGTTCATTGATGTTGATAATAATAGTAGTAAATAATGACAACAATAATAGGGATAATAATGATAATGATTATGATAGTGATAACAACAACAGCCGCAATGATATGATAATAATGATGATGATAATAATGGTATTACCAATGATAAAAGTAATAATAATAATCATAATAACAGTGACAGTAATGATAATTAAAAGGGTAATGGGAATGAAAGTGATATTATTATCATAACAATTATGATAATGATAATAGCGATAACAAATTTATCAGTAATAACAATAATGATGATATGTTAACAAAATGATAATACCAATAACGAAAGTAATAATAATGATATGATTATAATAGTTATAACATGTTAATAATAATAATAATGATAATGTTATGATAACAATGATAATGATAACAATCATAATGATAATGAGAACAATAATGTTAACAATAATAATAACAAGAATAACAATAATGATAACATCAATGACAAATACCAATAGTGATAACAATAATGATAGCAATGATGAAAACAATAATGATATCAATAAAGATATTATTCAAATTATTTTAAAAAATAAGGATAATAGTAATGATGATAGTGATAATAATAATGATGGTAATGAATATGATGATGATAACAATAAGGATAACAAAAATGATAGCAGGAGTAGTAGCAACAACAATAGTAATAATGATAAAAATAATAATGTCAATAATAACGATAATCATAATAAAAATGGTACTAGTAACAGCACTGATAAAAACCATGATGATGAAAATGATAAGATAATTATAACAATGATAACTATACTAACAATAATAATGCTGACAATAACAATACTAACAACAATACTGTATTACCAACGAGGATAATACTAACATCAGCAATACTAACAATGATAATACTAACAATAATAACACTAATAGTAATAATACCAACAATGCTAATACTAACTATAGCAATACTAACAATGATAATACCAACACTAATAATACTATAAGAAAAAGAAAAAAAGAAAAGAAAAAAAAAGGACACTTTTTTTTCTTTTCTTTATTCTACTCTGAAAAGGTTCTTGACGACCCTGATAATGGCGAGTTAGCGGGGAGTGTCCAAAAATGTCTCATCACAGCTTGCCTCGCAAAGCCGTTATTGCGCTTTTAAAGGCTTTCTCTTGCTTTGCTTTCTTGTGTTGTGTTTTTTTGGTTTGTT
>BOPN01009531.1:28472-31839 GCA_017312705.2 Penaeus japonicus | reverse complement strand
TTCTCTCACGAGTCAGCACACGCTGGCACAGGCGGGCTCGCGTCACTGCATACAAGCCCGGCGTAGCATCTGCTCCGCAAATCTGGCTTATCCTTATCCAGAGACAGTCAGTGTGGCTCACGACAGACACGGCGAAGCATCATGAGGACTCTGGTAACTATTTTTGAGACTTGATGGGTTCTTATATCAAGATGGCATACTCTATAACGGCGTCTTTATGCTGTTTAGCTGTTGGAATATATGTTTAAAATCTAGATGTATTGCTGTTAGATATGGCCAAACTTTATGGGTGTTTATTTCAGGAAAAAACATAAATTTCAGAAACAAACAAATTAGTTATTTATTGATTCCAGGGATATGATAGAATAGTTTAACATTCATTTAAAATAAACAATTTCGCGATAGCGCATCTGAATTGTCACATCTGTTGCAATATAAAAACTTGATAACTACATTGGTTGATTAGCTCGATTATTCGTCGTCCTCAAAATACTATCAATGTAATTATTACTCACTAATATATTACTTTTTATGATTATTCAGGCTCTTGGTATATTAGAGATTGAAAAAACGGATTATTGTTATAATGTTTCGATTAAAAGCACACGCGCACACACCTACACGCACAAATATATATATATATATATATATATATATATATATATATATATGTGTGTGTGTGTGTGTGTGTGTGTGTGTGTGTGTGCGTGTGTGTGTGTGTGTGTGTATGTATGTATGCCTGTATGTATTTCCATATATACAAATGTATATATACATACATACACACACATGTGTGCATATATATATATATATATATATATATATATATATATATATATATATATATATATATGTTTATACACACACACAACATAATGGGTCCCCATGTTTTTTTTGTTTTTTCTCTGACATGGAAACTGGCTTCGTTGCATATTCATTTCAAATTGCGCTCTGAAACAAGTGAAAAAGCAAAGCATAGGCCCAAAGTTCCTTCTCCGCTTGCAGTTCTATCTAACGCCTTGGGAGCCAGACATATACATCTCCTTAAGTCGTGAGGATTAGTTGCACTGAAAATGTCTTTAGTAAATATCCACTAACCTTTTGCCATCAGCTGATAGAGGGATGTCCTTGTTCGAAGGAAGTTAAGGGTGCAGTTTGGCGTCAAATATGTGTAAATACATATGCATACATAGATATATATGTATATAGACATACATATGTAGATAGATATACACACACACATAGATATGTATATATATTTATCTAGAGATGTACACATATCTTAAGTAATTCCATCACACACACTTATGTAATTGCATGTGTGTTTGTGTATACGTGATATGTATGCAAACTGTTTTCCTTTCTTTATTTGAGGGGATAATCAGTTCAGTTTTTGTGAACCTATGAAACAAAGAGAAGTTCATCAAGAAAGCAGGTCTGTTTGATTGCCCCTGGGTAAGGGATGCAGGATATGGCCAAGACAATTGGATAGGCATCAGGGGGCATTTTCTTACAATGGAATGTTTGCTATTTCTGTTTTACTTGAAAAAATGCGTTATTCCTCAGGTAATGTTGGCAGTGCTGGGCGTGTGCTCCGCCTCCACCTGGCAGGCCAACTACGGCGGCTACAGCCACTACGGCGCCCCTTACCAGCGGAAGTGGACCGGGCCCGTGGCAGCCACCGTCCCAGCGGGCGTCGACGGTACCATCACCCCGGTATCGGATACCTATGAGGTATCTGCTGCCCGCAACGCCTTCTTTAACGCCTACAACGCTCAGCTGGCTGCTGTGGGCGCGCACCGTTATGGTTCTCCCGTCTACCACCACGCCGCACCAGCGGTGCACCTCAGTGTAGCAGCGCCCGCCGCCCACCACTCCGCCCTTACCTACGGCGCCGCCCCTGCTCCGGTCCGTGACACAGCTGCCGTGGCCGCCGCCAAGGCTGATTTCTTCCGCCTGTACAACCTGCAGGCGGCAGCAGCAGCCGCGGCTCCAGATCATGATGCGCCTCGCTACTACTACTGAGACGGATTCCAGGATTCCGGAAACTCAATCGTCTGGAACGTAACATTGTAAACGAATGAATAAAATGAATTTTTATTTTTGACTCTGCTCTTTTTAATGTCATTTATAGCACGGCCTTTCATTGAATAAATCCACACACACACGTATATATGTATATGTATATATAAACATATGTATATATAAACATATGTATGCATACATATATGTATGTTTATGCATATATATAGGTATGTATATGCATATGTATACATACAAGCATAAACACACATATATACATATATGAAAATATATATATATATATATATATATATATATATATATATATATATATGTATATATATTATATATCCATACATATACATACATATATATATATGTATATATATATGTATATATATGTATATATATGTATATATATGTATATATATATATATATATATATATATATATATATATATATATGCCTGTATGTTTATATATACATATAAGTATCTATACATACATACATACATATATATATGTTTGTGTATATACATATATATATATGTGTATACATACATATATATATATATATATATATATATATATATATATATATATATATATATATATATACGCACAAATATATGCGTAGACATATGTTTGGGTCTATACGTATATAACAATTGGCAGTCGAAATGCAATTTTAGCTCAAACATGTATTTACTTATATATCTATTTTTCTATAGCAGGCCTTACTTATCTATCTAGATCTGTGAATCTCAATATCTGTGATTTCATTAGCGCTTTTTTCTTTTACCTATTTCAGGCTAACATCTCTTACGTAAAGTTATGCTTTTGATCTTCTGAAAGGAGGAACTTTAAAGATTCCAGAGAAAACATAGATAACGTAGCTCTGTTCTGATAAAAAGAAAACCGTTGATAAGCAAACCATTCCCGAAATCATATGCTGTCACATACATATCAGACGCTTTTTTTAATATATTTTTTACAATCATACCAACAATAATAGTTCAATTATCATAAAAAATCACAATACTGACCGTTACAAAAGTTCAAATCAAAATCCCAAAACAAAGACAACACCCCTGTCTCTCAGGGCCAGCGGGAAAGAAAGCCTCGAATGGCACCCATCCTCGGTCTCTACCAAGCGCTAACTTCAGGGAGCGATGGCACACAACAAGAGGCCAACTCCGGCTTTGAAGTACCGGCAGTGCAGGATGTATACGCAGAATGAGAAGAGGAAGGTTAACCAGACTGCGTACAGCGGATGCTGCGATGTTCCCCTGTGCCAGTATGGCTGTAATATGCTGTGGCATTCGCATCCGTAAGCATAGGTCGC
>BOPN01009531.1:15972-23472 GCA_017312705.2 Penaeus japonicus | reverse complement strand
TCTATATAGATTCCAGATTCATAGAAAGGTCTCTCAGATATGTTATAGATACACCCTTCTTGTTCTTTGTCCTTCTGTTATTTCTAACTCACTTCTGGAATATACTGAAAAATCACCATAGAAGCGTGGAGGGGATACTATTAATGGACTATTTTTTTTTTTTTCTTCTTCTTCTTCTTCTTCTTCTTCTTCTTCTTCTTTTAAATCTGCTGGGCTTAATTTAATACTGTGATACATAAATGGTTAATATAATAGACCAATAAATGTTACTTTAGGATAAAATAATTTTTTACTCGTCTTCAATTTTACGAGCATTATAGTATGAATATTTGAAGCAAAACCTCACCAAAGTAAGTAATTTTCTTCAAAACAAACGCCACCTCAAAATGCTCCATCTCTTCCTCAACTATTCCACGGTTAAGCCACGCCCATAATAGTGGCATTGATGCAGGAACTATAAATGCTGTGCGGGAGGTAGGAGTCATGCAGTGTGATTCTGGGCAAGCACAACAGGACATCATGAAATCTTTGGTAACTCTTGCTAAGACTTAGTTTTAATATTCATTATTTCCAGTTTCGTAAGATTATACTATTGTACAGAATTATAGATTTTTGTGAATGAAGAAGTAAATACGATCTATTATAGAAAAAAAATGTTTTAATGATGATAGGTTGGATTTTATAATTATGGGTTTTGATATATATAGATAGATAGATAGATATATGTATATAACATATATATGTATACAATATGTATGTATGTATATTTGCACATATGTATTTATATGCACATGTATATAAACATACATATACATACATGAACACACAGATCTATATGTTTATATATGTGTGTATACATACATATACATGCATATATATATGTATGTATATATACATATATATACACACATGTATATATATATATATATATATATATATATATATATATATATATATATATACATATATATGTGTGTGTGTGTGTATGTATGTATTTGTAAAATAATCCGTTTCCTTTCGAATATAATTGTGTTCTAAAAGTTTATGTTTCTTCTCAGGTGATTTTGGCAGTGCTGGGCGTGTGCTCCGCCTCCACCTGGCAGGCCAACTACGGCGGCTACAGCCACTACGGCGCCCCTTACCAGCGGAAGTGGACCGGGCCCGTGGCAGCCACCGTCCCAGCGGGCGTCGACGGTACCATCACCCCGGTATCGGATACCTATGAGGTATCTGCCGCCCGCAACGCCTTCTTTAACGCCTACAACGCTCAGCTGGCTGCTGTGGGCGCGCACCGTTATGGTTCTCCCGTCTACCACCACGCCGCACCAGCGGTGCACCTCAGTGTAGCAGCGCCCGCCGCCCACCACTCCGCCCTTACCTACGGCGCCGCCCCTGCTCCGGTCCGTGACACAGCTGCCGTGGCCGCCGCCAAGGCTGATTTCTTCCGCCTGTACAACCTGCAGGCGGCAGCAGCAGCCGCGGCTCCAGATCATGATGCGCCTCGCTACTACTACTGAGACGGATTTACGAAATGATACTCAAAATTTGTCTACACTTCATTTTCTTTTCCGGATGAATAAATTCATGTTTTTAAACATTTTTTCTCTTTCCCTTATTCCTTTATATCACGTTGGCTCTAAAACATGATGCATATTTTCGTTCGCAAATACATAAAAGAATTGGTGAAGTTCGGATAGTGGCATACAACCAGTAATCAGTTATTTAAAATATATAATTATACAAACGAATAATGCAGTACATAACTTTATATATATCACCATGACCTCATCCGTCCTAACAGATCCTTGATATCAATTTTTGATCATTGCTTGGAGCCAGGAAACACACCTCCGACCACATTTCCTGCCGTTTTAGTAATTAGTTTCACTCGTTTGATTCAATGATTACTCTTATGATTATTCTTTATATAGTTACATCATCACACAATTTTTGATATTCATATTTGTCAGTCATTCATACACAATCTGACGATCTAGGCAAGGAAATTAAGTTAGTAAAGTCATTTGGACATCTGGCAAGTGCATAACTGTCGATATACCTATCATAAACCAAGCAGCTTCCACGCAGAGTGAGACTGGGAGACAATCCGGGGCTGAAGGCTCTTCTCTTCTCATTACTTAAAGAATCTTTCGTAAACTTTCATAAATCTACCCATGCCAAAGCCTACTCACCGAAGAAAAGAAAAAATAAGCATTAATTAGATGCAATTCCGATGAGACCAAATGTTGACATGAGAGTCCCTAAGTTTATAAGTATCTAAGTATCTAAGTTCATAGTTATACAATGCCTTAGTCAGAGAATCTTCGAGAATCTTCGGAAGAGATGTGGCAGTGCTCAGTGACTGATAAATCGAGTGAAAGAGATTACATCAATTTAAATATGGAGAATTTTGAAAGTTAATTTAATGTTAGAAACAAGTCTAAGGGCAGTCACGAGAATGAAACTTATCACCACTATTCACTAGGACCACATTGCATCACAATGTAAAGTTTAAGACATTTCCACTGTCTTTCAGTATCTTTAGATCTTTCCTTCAGATGTTTGTCCACCAGCTCATTGTCCTTGCAGAGACTTCTCTACAAACACGACCAGTTTCATTTCACACCATATCACATTCCACCTATGTACAATATGATTTTTATCATATGATTTTAATCATCTATTTTATCAATTTTTTACTTCACTTTGAAAGTAGCGATGTTCATAATGATAATGGTAAGTATCACGTGAGTCAGCAAACTCGACTCTTCTACGCTCATAATACCACTCACTGCTTTTGCTCGTCATGTGGTACTCATGAACGACTCAATATTTCTGCAACATTATATATACTATTCATATAATTTTCTCTATCTATCGAATGAAGTGAGTTCAGGATTTAGGCAATCAATTGATAAAATTGCCCCATAGGACATTGTTTAAATGAAGAGAGAAAATGATTAGATAAGGAAAAAAGGAAGTCAATGCCAGGAAAGATGTAGTTACGCAATACATGTATGTATACGCTGCAATTGACCTTCATGATAAGATGTCCTGTAATCTTTTTTTTTTTTTTTTTTTTTTTTATGAACATCCCGTCATCATTTACGGTAACTACGCTATCTACCTCTAATTGGCGGATTTCCTATCCAAATACCTCACGTGTTGACGTATAAGGTAGCCTTGACGTATGACACATACAAGAATAGATTCAAGAAGACTACAATACCTTGATTAGTTTCTTGCGATGTATCATGCTTCGTAACTACTTATCCTGAGAAAGGGGTGGAGCTCAAGGCCTTGGCCATAACCATAAATTAAATAAGTCGATTATTGGATTACTTATGGTTATTCGTACTCTCCATCTTTTTCCATGCACATAAACATATAGACACATAAACACATCTTCATAAACATTCATACGCACTAACACTTACATAAACACACAACATATGGACGTAAACGCATTTTCATTTTCGTTTCCTTTCCAGGCTGCCGTCCCCTTGGCTTCCATGTGGATTCCTAGCGCCCCTCCCCTCATACACACATGCGAACACACGCTTGTTTGGGGGAGGGTGTGTGCTTCAAATTGAAAACAACAAAACTAAACACAAAAAATGTATTTCACAAATAAAACCTCACTTAGTAAACCAATTTATTTAGCATTTTTAGCTAAATAGCAACATAGTTCATTGTCTTCACGGTTATTGTTGATGGGATGAATGTGCTTGATGCAGGGATATTAGCTTCTCAACATCAAGATGGCATTAGAAGCGGTTGTCTTAACTGCTCCGAAAGCCACCTTGCCCGACCCCCCACCCCCCCAGATCTCCCACTTTCGGAACCATTGCTTTAGAGTGATCGTCAATTGAAATAGTTCCGGATTTTAAATAATTGGTCGCCGTGGTTGAGTGGATATGATATTCAACTCGCAACCCCAAGGTCATACGGGCGCATCATAATGATATGTTGACTGGTTGAAGATTGGAGTAAAAGGGGGAGGGGCGTGGTGACAAGGACTAACTAGTACAGGGGGCGTGGTTTTAAAGAATCACTATTTGAAGCTTTATTTACTACACGCTGAAGCCTAGGGATCATTACCTCTTTTCCGAAGCCAAAGATCGCGCTGCTGAATTAATATCCTGAGTGATTAAATATATATTCTCCTTAAAAGGGGTAGTGATAATCTTAATTATCGTTCCTGCTACAAAAGCTACATGCAGCGGATGGTTATAAATACATATTTGCAATGATGATTAGTTTATTAGTTTATTAGTTAAGTTATCTGGTAGTGCTTATGAAGTTGGATTATCTTCGGGTAGGGTTTTCTCTTCATTGCAAAAGGTATCGTATTTCACAGCTGAATCCTGGCGTTTTTGTTTCGTTTATTCCTTTACTTTTTGTTCGTTACCATATAACTATTCATCGAGGAGTAATAGCAATGTGATGTATAATGAAAATGCTTATTGTCATTCAGATTTATTGATTGCAAGGAAAGTGGACTGCATGTGCCATCTCAGTAGTAGTAGCGAGGCGCATCATGATCTGGAGCCGCGGCTGCTGCTGCCGCCTGCAGGTTGTACAGGCGGAAGAAATCAGCCTTGGCGGCGGCCACGGCAGCTGTGTCACGGACCGGAGCAGGGGCGGCGCCGTAGGTAAGGGCGGAGTGGTGGGCGGCGGGCGCTACTGCATTGAGGTACACAGTTGGGGTAGTCTGATGATAGATGGGAGAACCATACCGGTGCGCGCCCACAGCAGCCAGCTGAGCGTTGTAGGCGTTAAAGAAGGCGTTGCGGGCAGCAGATACCTCATAGGTATCCGATACCGGGGTGATGGTACCGTCGACGCCCGCTGGGACGGTGGCTGCCACGGGCCCGGTCCACTTCCGCTGGTAAGGGGCGCCGTAGTGGCTGTAGCCGCCGTAGTTGGCCTGCCAGGTGGAGGCGGAGCACACGCCCAGCACTGCCAACATTACCTGAGGAATATCATTTTTTTCAGTAAAACAAAAAAATTTAGTACCATATGCTATACTCACTGACCAATAAAATCTCAATTAAATATACTTAACGAACACCAACACAATAAAACAAAGACCATACTTCTGCGACGAATGCTAACCTGTTTTCGCAAGAACATACAGTGAAAGCACAATATTTCATATTCTACAAACACTAAATTAGTTTCTTAGACTACGTACCAGAGACTTCATGATGCCTTTCGTAGGATGCTTTAGCCACACTGTATCGGCTGAAGACCCTACCTTCACTATTTATACACGTCAGCAGGTGCTTGCATAACCTTGAGGAATCTTTCGTGTGTCTGAAATGGGTCCCAACGTGTAATTTCGGGTAACGGAAAGTTTTTCGCATTTTATAATAGCATTACTGGGAGTTCCGTTGCGGGATTTATATATATATTACTTTTTGTATCTATCTCTGTCTGGTTTATACTCGATTCTTAAGAGGTCGTTTGATTCGTCTGTCATTATTATAATCATTACTACTAATTCTATCATTATCATCAATATTTCTATCGTCATGATTTTTATCGCTATCATTATTAATATGATCCTTTTTGTTATTAATGTTTTCATCAATATTTTCACCAATAATATGACACTGTAATATGTCATATGTAAATAGCCTGTTCTTAGTCTCCTATTTACATCTACGGAGGACTCAAACGGGCCCATATATATTGAGAAATAACAATAACGATTCTATTAAATTAGTGCTTGTGGAGTCCTTGTTACAGCCTGTGACTTAGATTTGATCTAGAATTTGAATCAGAATTTGTCGTGAATTCTATTTGATTGTGAGTGTTTGAGCATCTCATTAGGAGTATTCAAACACCATGGGATCAGTGAAATAAAAGCGTTTATCAAGATGAATTATTCCGATCAAACCTGGTTATCTACCCTATGTTATCAAACCTTAATCGTAACCGTTTGATATTCTTCTATTAAAATTAAACTATTTAGCTCATTGCATTTCAACATTGATATACTACTTATTACCATAAATTACTATAATACGAAGTTCAACTCAACCATCACCACTATGAAGTTGCTGTTTGTAGCAATTGCAAAATTATTTGTGCGTTTAGAAATCACACATGTGCGATATAACAGTGCTCTGGTGATTGCAGTCTACAGTAATTACAATAATGATGATGTTGATGATGACAGAGTATTATTGGTGAAGATATTGATGAGAACATTAATAACAATAATAATCATATTTATTATGGTAACGATAAAAATCATGATAATAGAAATATTGATGATATTGATAGAATTAGTAGTAATGATTATGATAATAACAGTAATAACAAAAACAATAACTACAACAATGATTATATAATAATAGTGATGATATTCATAACGGTGATAATAATGATAATAGCAATAGCAATAATGATGATAATATTAATGATTTGTGAAAATGATGATGATTCATAATGACAGTAATGACCATGATAATATATGATAATAGTAATACTTCCAATGATACTAATAGTAATAATAATAACAACAATAATGATAATGACAATAGTAATGATATTAATAGTAGAAATGGTAATAATAATAATAAAAATTATGATAATAATAATCATACAAATATAGGTTATAATGACAATACTAAAAATAATAATGATCATAATAAGAGTAATGAGGACAGGAAAAATAGTAACAATGATAACAAAATTGGATGAAGAACCACCATCACAACAACCTCTGTTGAATGTGATATGAATCATCATGCACTTTGCGTCCTGTGCTTGCAATATTTCCTTTGGTGAATTTCTTCATATTTCATGATTACTTGGGACACGTTTTTCACAGATTAGATTTATAACTTTGAGTCTAATCATCTCAGATTTTGTTTTTGTTTCATATCATCGCAAATATCTATTACATCGTAGATTTATGTGTACGGGCGCATATAATATTCATTTTCCAGATTTTTATCTATCAATCGTTATTTTTCTTAAGTCTACCTCGGGAAATGACCGACACGGACATATTTTTTAAAAACTTTAAAAACTTAATATAGTTAGACCTCCTCAAGGACCTATTGCAACAGGAATATTTACGGTCGGTCTCCTGTTGTGTTGCAGCACATAGTTGCATTACGACGCAAGTAATGAACTGATTTCGATTTTCGGATCTGCAATTATAAAGTGTTTATTTTGGGAAATACTTTTAAGTATCGCTCATTCGTCAGTTTGCATTTAAGTCTGTGCAACTCGTTTGATCTGGTAGTTACTCATGTCTTCAGAATAAAGGGCTCTTGCCGTTCAAATACTTTTGAAGAAACACATATATATGTCTGTATATATATATATATATATATATATATATATATATATATATATATATATATATGTATAAATATATATATATATATATATGTATATATATATATATATATATATATATATATATGTATATATATATATATATGCATATATGTATATATATACATATATATATATATA
>BOPN01009530.1:17500-20000 GCA_017312705.2 Penaeus japonicus | reverse complement strand
TGCATTCCTTATCCTCATTTTACTTTTCCATTAAATTGTACATTTGTTACTATTTGTTATTACGTTTTTCTCTTTGTTTCTCTCTCTCTCTCTCTCTTTCTCTTTTGTCTAACTTCTCCTCCTCCTCTTTTATTATCTTTTTATTTTCTTTTATTCTGCTCTATCCCCCCTTCCTTTTACCTTCCTTGCTCCATTCTCCCTTCTTTATTCTCCTTCTCTGTCTTACATGTTCTTCCATCTCCTCTCTCCTATCTCACATCTCCAGTAACACGTGTATCAATGAATTATTTCTCCTTTGCAAAACTTTCCACCTCCGCTTTTAAAACCCTTTCATCGCACGCTTCGGTGTCTCGACTCCGCTGCCTGACTGGACTTTCTTGTTCTTAAAGAAATGTCACAGCTGACTTGTCTTCTTATGGCACGCTATTGTGGTCTAGTCACCATCTTCTGGTTTGCCAGATTCGCTTCCAGAAGAAAAGTGAAGGGGGAAGAGGGGGAGGCGGAGAGGAAGGGAGTGTGAAGAGGGGGGAGACGGGAGAGGGAGGAGGAGGACAAGAGAGGAGGGGGGAAAGAGGTAGGAGGAAGAGAGAGAAGGGAGGAAAGAGAGAGAGAGAAGACACAATGATTTAATAGATACAGCGGTGCCATTCCCACTAATGTACGTGTTAATTAATCTACTTGTGCATCGAAAAACAACGCACACCAGTTAGCACAAGATAAAAGCTCTCTATTTATTTAATTGCGATTTATGAGGACATCAATGCGCATCTGAAAATGCGCACGTCAGAAAAATAGGGACAGAACCGCCACTCGGACCAAAGGCGCCATTACAGAGAGGCCGAAGCGTCCTAAAATATTAATTTTTTACTTTGTGGCAAGTGTTTATCTTTTATATATTTTTATCCATTTTCTGTGAGACGGTGAAGTCGGCATCGGAAACGGCAGATTATATTAAGATATTGTTTTTAAATTGATCATGTTCTTATAAGCTGTCACTCCTACATTAAGATATAGAACACGAATTGGTTCTAAAACCCTTTTGTTTTTGTTCTATATCAACTTAGATATCTAATCATGAGTCGAATATTTTATTTCGTCTTTTTGTAAATCATTTATAAAGCAATATCAGCATGTTTGATTCTCGGGACTAAACTCTTCATGAAAAGGGACAAACGCTACCATTTATTTGACCCGGACAGGAGATTGAATGAATGTGAGATACAGAGAGAAAGAGAGAGAGAAAGAGAAAGAGAGAGAGAAAGATAGAGAGAAAGATAGAGAGAAATAGAAAGAGAAAGAGAGAGAGAAAGAGAGAGAGAAGGGGGAGATAGAGTGGGCAAAGAGCGAGCAGGAGGTTGAATGAATGTGAGATACAGAGAGAAAGAGAGAGAGAAAGAGAGAGAGAAGGGGGAGATGGAATGGGTAAAGAGCGAGCAGGAGATTGAATGAATGTGAGATACAGGAGAGATAAAGAGAGGGTGGGAATGTCACAACAAATTATAAAGTGACGCAAGAGGAAACGAGGTATGGTACGGGGAGAGAGAGAGGGGGGGGGGAGAGGGGGAGAGAGAGGGAGAGAGAGGGAAAGAGAGGGAAAGAGAGGGAGAGAGAGGGAGGGAGAGAGAGGGAGGGAGAGAGAGGGAGAAAGAGAGAGGGAGAAAGAGAGAGGGAGAAAGACAGAGAGCAAGAGAGAGAAAGACAGAGAGCAAGAGAGAGAAAGAGAGAGAAAGACAGAAAGCAAGAGAGAGAGATAGAGAGAGAGAATAAACAACAGTTTAGCGACACAAGGTCCCCCACGAAATAACTTTCACAGACAAAAAAGAAAAAAAAAACTGAAAAAAAGAAAAAGTAATCGTCCAACACAGTAGCAATGACACAACACGCTCACATATTATCGAGAACTGGAGTGATATTTGCCACCTTGAACACAAGACCCAACAGGTGGTTCGCAAAACAAACAGTTGGGTAACGGGAAACAGGTGGTCCTTGCGACAGCATATTTTCGTTTCAGCGCGGTCACTTGACAAGGTGACTTTCCAACAAAAATGGATATATTTGTTCTATGAATACACTCAAATAACTCGATAAAATACAGTATATGTACAAGTATATAAGTATATGTGTATGGCGTGCGTGTGTGCTTATATAAATATATACATATGTATATATAGAGAGAGAGAGAGAGAGAGAGAGAGAGAGAGAGGGGGGGAGCAAAGAACGCGTATAAATTTCCAGCATGGACAGGAGCATAGCGTAATGGGGAGTGGGGGGGGGGGGGGGGGGGGGGGGGGGAGTTGGGTCAGCGGTGCAATAAAATCATATAGAGGCCAGTTTGGCAGCCATTAACTTTTGCTGCCATTTCCCATGATTCAGGCATAAAAATATCAGCTGCCCAGAGATGGAAGTGTAGCTTCATGTGTTATGTATATATATATATATATATATATATATATATATATATATATATATATATATATATATATATATATATATATAATAT
>BOPN01009530.1:0-5000 GCA_017312705.2 Penaeus japonicus | reverse complement strand
AAAAAAAGGAGAAGAAGAAGAAAAAGAAAAGGAAAAAGGGAGAAGAAGAAAAAGAAAAAAAAGGAGAAGAAGAAAAATAAAAGAAAAAAAGAGAAGAAGAAGAAAAATAAAAGAAAAAAAGGAGAAGGAGAGAAAAAAAAGAAATATCGCAATAATGATAATGGTTATGATCATGAAAGTAATTATGATCATAGTAGTAATGATGATATATGAATGACATATGAATGACTAAAACTAATGATGATAAATATAAAGATGAAAAAAAGGATTAGAACAAACGATAAGGTAACAATATGAACAATAAGGACCCTGTAATGCAGAACAGATAAATAAGAAACTTTGAGATAAAAAGAGATAGATAGATAGATAGATAGATAAGTAGATAGATAGAAGACATATGAATAGATAGATAGATGGATAGATAGACAGATGGAGATGGAGAGAGAGAGAGAGAGAGAGAGAGAGAGAGAGAGAGAGAGAGAGAGAGAGAGAGAGAGAGAGAGAGAGAGAGAGAAAGCGAGAGAGAGAGAGAGAGAGAGAGAGAGAGAGAGAGAGAGAGAGAGAGAGAGAGAGAGAGAGAGAGAGAGAGAGAGAGAGAGAGAGAGAGAGAGAGAGAGAGAGAGAGAGAGAGAGAGAGAGAGAGAGAGAGAGAGAGAGAGAGAGAGAGAGAGAGAGAGAGAGAGAGAGAGAGAGAGAAAGAAAGAAACAAAAAGTCCCCCCCAAAAAAAAAGAAAAAAAAAAAAAAAAAAAAAAGAGACGCGAGTTGCGCAAAGGAGCAAAAATCTCGCTCGGCCAGAGTAGCGCAGCACCATCGGAGATTCCCCGCAGGTACTTACTCCCCCGAGGAAAAAAGTCTCCGGCGAAGGCAGAGACAAAGGACAAACTGCGAGTACACCTTTTTTCAACCTTTTTATGACACCCTGAGACCGACCTCACGTCTTGCGCGCTTTCTCCTCTTTTATTTGTTCTTTTTTTGGAGGGTTTAAATGCTCTTCTTGTTTGTTTTTGGTGTGTGTGGGTGTGTGGGTGTATTTTTTTTTTACTCTCTCTCTCTCTCTCTCTCTCGTTCTATCATTCTTTCTCTCCCTCTTTCTCTATCTCCCTCTTTCTCTATCTCTTTTTCTTGTTCTCTCTCTCTCTCTCCCTTTTCCTCTCCCTCTATCTCTTGTTCTCTCATTCTTTCTCTATCTCTTTCTCTTGCTCTCTCTCTCTCTCTCTCTCTCTCTCTCTCTCTCTCTCTCTCTCTCTCTCTCTCTCTCTCTCTCTCTCTCTCTCTCTCTCTCTCTCTCCCTCTCTCTCTTTCTCTTTCTTTCTTTTTTTTTTTTTTTTTTCTTTATTTATTTTTTTTTTACTCCTTCCCTCTCTCTCTCTCTCTCTCTCTCATTCGTTTCGTCTTTTTTATTATTATTTTTTTACTTCGATGTAATCGTCTTTCTTCTTTCATGTTTATTCTCAAAAAAAAAAAAAAAAAAAAAAAAAAAAAAAAAACAGACGTAGAACAAATGGAAGAAGAAACAAAGAACAGACAAAAAAGAGAGGGAAAACAAATTAAGGTCAGACGAATAACACAGGAAGAACAGACGAGGAACAGACGAAGTACAAAAGAACTAATCATAAAAAAACATAAGAATAACACAAGAAGAACCGCGGAAGAACGAATAAAAGACAGACGCATGGCTCATAAAAGAACACAAGAACAGCAGATCGGGCAAAGAACAGCCTGAAGAACACCATAACGAGGGGGACACCGAGACAGAACAAGGAGGAACTTTCAGACGCAAGTAGGAAGGTGCCGTAAGGAATTTTTTTTTTTTTTTTCTTTGTCATGTTTGTCCACAAAGAATATATTTTCGAGTTTGCGACACATATTCTGATTTAACAGACAGGAAGAAAATAACATTAATATGATGTCTTATGTGGAGTGTGGGTTTATTTCTTTCTTTATTTTCTTTTCTTTATTCTTTATTTCTCTGCTTTATTTCTTACTTTCTATTTTCTTTATTTTTTATCCATCTTCCTATTTTCTTTATTATCTATTCATCTGATTATTAACATGGTAAAAGTGCATCAAAATCATTATCATTAATATTTAACATGGCAACCCTTATCATTGCTCTTATCTTTGATATTGTCCTTATCATCACAGTACAAGGGAATATATTTTTTTGTATATGATAAAAAAGTAAAAAAATAAAAGAAAAAAGGAAAAAGAAAAGAAAAGAATATTGAAAAATAAAACGTAAGTACATACAGTAGTATAATCAGAACATGATATTCGACATATAGCAGTTACAAAAAAAAAAAAAAAAAAAAAAAAAAAAAAAAAAAAAAAAAAAAAAAAAAAAAAAAAAAAAAAGAAAGAAAGAAAGAAAAGAAAAAAAAGATGAATAGAAAAAAAAAAGAAATAAATCAAGCAGAGAAACACCCACACTTGTTCCCTCAGGCATCATATGCTAAGAATTCTCTCTTTCTCTAATAGAAACACACTCCACATAAGACATCATATTAATGTTATTTTCTTAGACACGGGAACACACTCCACACGTCCCTGTTCCCTGATATAACCGGCGTATCACGTGTGTTCCTTCAGAGGTGTCTCGTAATGAAACGACAAGCTTGATATTTTCCTTTGATGCGAAAGCGCTTACGGTTAATCAGTTTTTTTCTCTGAGCAAAATAAGAAAGAGTAAGGGAGGGAGAGAGAGGGAGAACGAGAACGAGAACGAGAGGGAGAGGGAGTGGGAGAGGGAGAGGGAGAGGGAGAGGGGGAGGGAGAGGGGGAGGGAGAGGGAGAGGGAGAGGGAGAGGGAGAGGGAGAGGGAGAGGGAGAGGGAGAGAGAGAGAGAGAGAGAGAGAAATAAATTGATAAATATATAGATAGAGAAATAAATAGATAGATAGATAGATAGATAGATAGATAGATAGATAGGTAGATAGAAAGAGAGAGAATGAGAGAGAGAGAGAGAGAACAGAAAAGAAAAGAACACGCCCTAGCTTAACATAACGACAACAATTTGCCCTACATAAAAACACTACACGAACTCGTTACCTGAAACATAAACACACACAAACACTTGCCCCCCCCCCCATCCCCACCCCCTGTCCCCCCCTGGGAATAAATGCTCACCACACAAACTTCAAAATTTATTATCTTTATGATCATCATCATTTCTCCCTTTTTTTTCGTTTTTTTTTACCTCCAGAGACGCTATCCCATACTCGTTCCCCCCGACGTAACTACACACTACATACTCGTTTTTCCTCCCCTACGTAACACTCTTATTTCAGCCCCAAGGGACGCGATACGGCGAGGAATCATAAACTGTCTGGCCAGAAGTAGGAACCCGTGTTCTCTCTCTCACACGCTAAGTGGATCTCGCTACAGTAATTATACGTAAATATGAATAAGAGATGTCGAGAGGATTGAAGCCCTGGGTTTTGTGAGGGTTTCGAGCTTGTGTCTCTGAGAGTAGGGTTCGTGCTTATTGCTCGTGTACTGTTAAGTATATAGGGTATCTGTTTATCTGTTTATCTATCTCATGTACACACACACACACACACACACACACACACACACACACACACATACACACACACACACAATATATATATATATATATATATATATATATATATATATATATATATATATATATTATATAATATATATATATATATATATATATATATATATATATATATATATATATATATATGTATATATATAAATATATATATTTATACATATGAATATATATATATATATGTATATATATACATATACATATATATATATATATATATATATATATATATATATATATATATATATATATATATATATACATATATATATATATATATATATATATATATATATATATATATATATATATATATATATATATATATATATATATATATATATATATATATATATATATATATATGTATATATATACATATATTCATATATATATATATATATATATATATATATATATATATATATATATATATATATATATATATATACAGACATCTTTTTGTCTGTCTGTATATATTGTATGTTTGTAACTCCTATATCTCAATCTATCTATTTCTTCTCTATCACTTTATTTATCTATCAATCAGCATCTATTTATCTATATCTCTGCCTCTCTCTCTCTCTCTCTCTCTCTCTCTCTCTCTCTCTCTCTCTCTCTCTCTCTCTCTCTCTCTCTCTCTCTCCTTTACACTATCTAATCTCGTTTTGTTGCGATACTTTTCTCTACCGTGATGAAGTGGCATTGAAAGTAACTTTTGCAATTGCATAATAAGGAAAGTATTATCATTATCATTACCATTCTCTACTGTGAAGGTTCGTTATAATGTACGGAGACAGATAGTGCCCTCGTCTCCTCTTCCTCCTCTCTTTATTCCGCCTTCTCTTCCTCTCCTCCATCTTCTTTTTCTGCTTCTCCTCCTCCTCCTTCGTTTCTATTCATCCCCTCCTCCTCTTCCTCTTCTTATCTCCGAGACCCTTACCTTTTCCACCTCCTGCCCTTTCTCCATCAGCTGCTATTATTCTGTTTTCTTTTTCTTCTCCTTCTGGTTCTCTTTCTTTTATTCCGGTTCCTTTTCCTCCTTCTCCACCTCCTCCTCCTCCTCTTTCTCCCTCCCTTCTTCTATTGGTCCTCCCATTCCGCCTTGTCTTCCTCCTTTTCTTTCCCCTTCATTCATTCTCTCACTCTTACTTTCTCCTTTTCGCTCTCCCTCCCCCCCCCCCTCTCTCTCTCACTCTCTCTCTCTCTCTCTCTCTCTCTCTCTCTCTCTTTCCCTCACCCCCCTTCTCTCTCTCTCTCTCTCTCTCATCTCTCTCTCTTTATCTCTCAATCACATTCTCTCCCTTTTGCTCTTCCTCCTCCTCCCCCTCCCACTCCCACCTTTCTTTCTCGCTCTCTCCCTCCTTACCCCCTATCTCTTTCTTTATTCTCACGTTCACTCTCCCCTTCTCTCTC
>BOPN01009529.1:30000-31847 GCA_017312705.2 Penaeus japonicus | reverse complement strand
TATATATACATATATACACTATCACTTACCTATGTACACATTTACGTATACCCTAATCATTTAATTATGCCACAGATATCTTACGACCACGCCTTCTAGTTCATAACCTACGAACTAGAGAAAGACACACAAACACGCATAAACAAAGGTTATTGACTTAACAAGGCCGCCGTCGCAAACACATGCCCATCCCTCTGAGCCGGAAAGTTTCTCTTGAAGTCGTAATGGACTGTTGTGAGTGCCCGGCCGTGTATCTCGAACAGGAGTGTATATCAGAGAATTGAGGGGAAGAAAAGAGGGTAGAATGGAGAAGTATGTGAACAACAGTAGGCATCTTCCTAATTATTATTATTTTTTTTTTTTTTTTTTTACTCCGATGCGTTATTTTTTTATTTCTTTATTTTTTTAACTGTCTATATATCTTTACATTTTTCTGTTCATGAATACTCATAATCATAGTCATGTACGCACAATCACCCAAACACGCAGAAAGAAAGATAGATAGATGGATAGATTGTAAACCACCAGTGCCACCAATGTAAACACCCTGTGCCACCGGTGCCATCAGTTTGTAAGCCTCCAGCTGGCACCAGTTTGTAACCCACCAGTGCCACTGCCACCAGTTTGTAAACCACCTGCTGGCACTAGTTGTAACCCACCACTGCGAGCAGTTGTTATAACCACTCGATGCCCTGGTTTTAGGTCGATGGATAAGAGACAGACGTTCACGTGCCATGGTCTTTATTGTGGACTCTAATACACTAGACCCTGGCCGAAGGCCAGAGGTCAGAGCGGTTCGCTCTAGTCTGTCTGTCTGACCTCTCTGTCCTGATCTGTCTCTCTGTCTGTCCTTACATGTCCTTAAGTACAAATCTTTAGTCACTTTCTTCGCCTCGGGGCTTCCGTTAGCAAACACAGCTGCCTAGAAAAGCTTGTGTTCCAAGGCGGAAACGAACACAGGAAGCAGGATGCGTCAGGTCAAGACACACTGCCATCGATATTGCATTGAATTAAGTAGTCATACATGATCAATGTCTTGGGTCACATGATGTACAATACTACTGCCTTACAACGCTCGGACCACGATGTAAGGCAGTGGTATTGTACATCATGTGACCCAAGGCATTGATCATATATTTCTACTTAATTCAATGTATTGGGTCACATGATGTACAATACCAGTGCCTTACAGAGAAAGAGAGAGAGAGAGAGAGAGAGAGAGAGAGAGAGGGGGGGGGGACTGTGAGAGAGCGAGAAAGAGAGAGAGAGAGAGAGACTGCGAGAGACAGAGAGAAAGAGAGGGAGAGACTGCGATAGAGAGAGAGAGAGAGAGAGAGAGAGAGAGAGAGAGAGAGAGAGAGAGAGAGAGAGAGACTGCGATAGAGAGACAGAGAGAGAGTTGACACTTGCTTGAGCCTGGAAGTTCTCTGGGATGCGTGTTCCAAGCGATCTAAGACACCTAGTGTCACGAATTTTAAGGTTGATCCCATTGAGACCCAATTCTCCTTCGTGACCTACGAACGGCATGCCAGACACCTGCTTCCCGCCTCTGACCTCGCTACAGCTGACACACCTACACGCACGAGAGACCGCAAGCATCATCAACAAAAACATCTCATCTTACCCGTTTATTCCGAATCTATCATAGCTGGCAATATTAGCACAATTCATTCTCCATCACTTCCTTATTATCTCATCGCATCACCTCATATGCTATGTGGTTTACATTTGATCGCTTCAGGTTGCACAGCCATATTTGTCAATCTAGATACCCGGAGGAAGAGGAGGAGGAAGAGGAGGAGGAGGAGGAGGAGGAGGAGGAGGAGGAGGAGGAGGAGGAGGAGGAG
>BOPN01009528.1:30000-31859 GCA_017312705.2 Penaeus japonicus | reverse complement strand
GGAGAGGGGGGGTGTATGACTTATTTCAGCAAGGACGTAGAAGAGAGAGAGAAGAAACATCCGCAGCGCGACTTGGGATGAAGGATTAGTCCGGGGAAAGGATTTTCTTGCACGGTTGGAATGGAAGAGAGAGAGAGAGAGAGAGAGAGAGAGAGAGAGAAGGAGGGAAAAAAGAAAAGAAAAGGAAAATAAAAAGCGGGGAAGAGAAGCTGAGAATCCGGGAAAGAAAGGCTGCGGAAATGAGATGAAAGGAAATAAGATGTAGTAAATGAAAAGAGATGGAATGAAATGAAATAAAATGAGATAAATGGATCAGAATGAAAGGCATAACCATTAAGATGATAACGAAACAAGAGATGAGGAGAAGCTGAAGAAATTAAATGAAATGAATTAGAATTCAAATTGAATTAAGATTAAATAAAATCAAATTGACTAATCATTATAAGATACGCAATTACCAAAATGATGATAATTAAGATAATGATAAGACAAAATAAATAAATCGTCTTTGATAAATAACAAATGGTATTAGCTAATGAAACGAACGATGAAAAACAGTAATTATAAAAGAAATAAAAAAAAACTAAGGACAAAACAACAACAAAAACAACAAGAACACGAACAGAGCGTGGGAGAAATTATGAATGTAATTTTAGGGAAAAGAAAATCGAGGGTAAAACGAAAGGGGTGACTATTGTATATCCTTTTTTTTCTCTTTTTTTTAAGGGTAAGAATAAGTGCGTCGAGGGGAGAGCAGGGGACAAGGGGAGTATCGGGTGAGGGACGAGGGCGAGTCAGTAGGGAAAAGAAGGGGAAACAGGTAAAGCTGTCGAGGGGAAAATTGCGGTCGTGTGATGGGAGTGAGGGAATGGCTATGGGTTTGAGAGTAGGTGAGGGGAGGAGGATGAGACAGCGTGTAGGATATGGTGCTTGTTTTTTTTATTTTTTTATTTTTTTGTCCCTTCTTATTTTCTGGTCATAGAAGTTTTTTGCGTATATATACTACATGTAATTATAGATGCAAATGCACACACATACACGCACACGAACATAAACACACGCACGCACACATACACGCAAACACACACACACACATACATACACATATGCACACACAAGAAGCAGAAGTCATTCAGAAAATTTAAATATACAAGTATCATAATGAAGAGATAAAAAAATGATAAGAAAGGAAAACGATAATGATTATAAATTCTAAAAAATGATAACAAAAGGAAATCAAAACATAGATAATGAGAATATACAATTAACGCTTTCATAAGAAGTATCAAAATGAATAATACCCGACGAAAAAGTAGAAGAAAGAAAGAAAGAAAGAAGAAGAAGAAGAGGAAAAAGAAGTAGAAGAGGAAGAAACAGAAGAAAAATAAAAAGAAGCAAGTAGAGGAGGCGGGAGAAGTAGAAAAAGAAAAAAAAAAAAAAAGAGAAAAAAATTATGAGGAACAAGAAGAAAAAAGAAAGAAAGAGGAACAGGAATGATAATAATCACAACAACAAGAAAAATACAGAACCTACGTATATCTGAATAAAGTGTTCTCCAGACGGGTCATTTGGATTCATTAAAAGTAAGCAGGAAACCGGAATTCTGCCAAGCTTTCATCTCCACTGACGGGTGAACACACCAAATGGGGGAGATGGGGAGAGGGGGAGAGGACGAGGAAGTGGAGGAAAAGAAAAAGAGGAGGAGGAGGAAGAGGAGGTGGCGGAAAGGGAAAAGAAGAGAAGGAGGAGGAAGAGGAAGAGGAGGAGATGGGGAGCAGGAAAATGAAAAGAAGAGGAGAAGGAGAAGGAGGAGGAGGAAAAGGGGCAGGATGAGTGAGGAGAAGAAAAGGAGGAAGACG
>BOPN01009528.1:10000-12500 GCA_017312705.2 Penaeus japonicus | reverse complement strand
ACCTTTCCCAAATCGCAGGTTCCTTCCTCCAAATAAGTGATCCTGTCGCGACCCCAGACGAGTATCCTACGCCAAAGAATCTTCGACCCAGGGGGGGGGGGGAGGAGGGAGAGTTCCTAATTCCATTACATCATCGTAAAAATGTGAAAGGAAACGGTATCACACCTTGTGCGCCATTAATCACTCTGGGCAGAAAAAGCAGCTCTTTTCTGGGAGACGAAATGCAGCTGGACTCACGTAGATGCGATGCTTGTCTTCTTTTTTTTTTTTTTATCTTTACGTTTACTTTCTTGCTGCTTTTTCTCTATTTTTATCTTTATTTCTCTCTCTCTTTCTCTTTCTTTCTCTCTCTCTCTCATTTTCTTTCTCTCCCTCCCTCTCTCTCATTCTCTTTCTCTCTCTCTCTCTTACTTTTTTCTTCTTCAAATGGAAGTTTCTCTCTCTTGATGGTCCTTTATCTCTTACTCTTATTCCGAAGTTGGTATCTTAACTTACTTTCTTACTCTTTCTCTCCCTTACTCTTACATATCGTTATTTTGATTAACTCGTTTCCTTTCGCCTTTCGGATTTCTCTATTAGTCTTTCGTCTTGCTCTTTTCTCTATCTCTTATTCCGAATTATACTTTAACATGTTTCACTTTTTCTGTCAAGCTTCTCTTTTACTCTAAAGCTTCACGTTTACTCTTAAGCTTCACGTTTACTTTTGAGCCTCAGGCTTACGTTTAAACTTCACTTTTTCTCATAAACTTCACTTTTACTCTTACTCAATCTTCACTTTTATTCATTCTCTCTTCTTCTTACTTAAGCTTTTTATCGCTGTATCAATGTTGGTTTTCCCTCCTTGCATGCTGAGATGTTGAGATTTTTTAAAATTTCATCTTTTATTCATATCTTTAACGAAAACCTAAGCCAGTCATTCACCTTTTTCGAACGAGCTGTGTGGTGGTTACATACATTTAGATTTATTTTCGCCTTTATGGCATTATCGTTTAAAGGCGAGGAATTTCGTTTTATGCTGACGGGGCTGTGAGTAGAGTAGTTGCCAGATTTTATTTTTTAGATTTTTTTTATCCGTTAACGGAACTCTTCAGAAATGGCAACATTGCTTTTGATTCTGATTTTAATAAAGTTGTCGCAATTGCAGATATAGATTTGGATTTCTTTGTTTGTATCTAGTTTTTTGTTTTAGGAAACAGACTAAGAGAAAAGCATGCGAGAAGAAGAAAAATGATAATAAGAAAATCATTGATAAGAGAAGAAGAAAAAGAAGAAGTAGAAATAGAAGAAAAGAAAGACAATGAGAAGAAAATGAAGAAAAAAGAGATGAAAAAGAAGAAGAAAAAGAAGAAAATGAGAAATAGAAAAATTAAAAGAAGAAAAAGAAGGAGAAGAAAAAGATGAAAAAGAAGAGGAGTAGGGGAAAAAAAGAAAAAAAAAAAAACAATACAAAATGAAAAACAACACACATACCTTTACTAAACTCACTTTTAAAGTAATTCTATATATACGTTTAATGAATGTTTCTATATATGAAAAAAAATATTTTCTATATTCAAGTTGAAAGCTCCATTTCAGTGTATGTAACAAAGTATTAATGTGTGATATCCGTTTGACTAGTTGTATGAAACGCTATCAGTTTAATATCAATGGTACATCAATTGTGCTCTGTTTTTCATTTATTTATTTATATAAATTAATATCCAGAAGTAATTGAAGTCAATATGTTGTTTTACCTTTAGATATTTGTGTATACTTATCTCCGTCTGTTGGTCTGAGAGAGACAGAGAGAGAGGGAGGGAGAAAGAGAGAGAGAGAGAGAGAGAGAGAGAAAGAGAGAGAGAGAGAGAGATAAAGAGAGAGAGAGTAATACAGACAGACAGACAAACAGATAAACAGACAGCAAGGAAAGGAGGGAGGGAGGCGCTGAAATCTCTCACCCCATCACCCGCGGCACTGCAAACACCGCGGCACTGCAAGAGCCACGACACTGCGAAGGGAAGACTACCCCCTCCCCCCCTTCCCCTCCCACCCAACCCTCCCAAGAGGTCGATATGTCGAGCGGCCAGGCTATCTCCACCATCTTGCATCGAGCTTCCGATAACATCAAACAGTTCCTCACAAGATTACATGATGATCGCTGATGGCCTTAATACGGGGCGTGGGATGCGAAATACGCCCTTATGCTCCCGAGGATGCGTCGCAGGGATCACATCTCGTTCTCTGGGGATGCTTGTAATGGGATTTTGTGCTATTGCTTTCGTGCAATCTGAATATCTCTATCGCAAAGAAAGAAAAGAAAAAACTTTTTTTTATTAGACTTCTAGAGGGATCTAACTTGGACCTTAGTCACTTCCAGACTTATGACTGTGTTTGATATCGTATAAATCAGTGTTTCTGCAATAAAGTGACACACATTGCACGAAACAGCAATAACAGCTGAGTATATCCTCATCACGGGATGCCATCAACTGATCTTCAGGGTTACAGTCCCCTTTCGGGA
>BOPN01009528.1:2500-5000 GCA_017312705.2 Penaeus japonicus | reverse complement strand
ACAACTCTAAACCTTCACAAATTCACTCTGTCACAACTTGTCGTCTTCGCAACTCCACACCTAATCATGTTCACGCCATCACAATCTCACGCCGTCACAACTTCATATCCTCATCACTTCACGCCGCGCCGTCGCAACTTCACACCGTTACAATTTCACTCCGTCACAGGTTCATACCACCACCATAACACACCGTCGCAACTACAAGCTTTTAGAATTCCACACACTCACAATTTCACACTGTTGCAACTTCACGCCCTCATAACTTCACACCTTCACAACCTCACTCCGTCACAATCTCACGCCGCCACAGCTTCATACCCTCACCATTTCACGCCGTCTCAACTTCTACGCCGTCACAAGTTCACGCCCTCACAACTTCACGCCCTCACAACTTCACACCTTCACAACCTCACACCATCACAACCTCACGCCGTCACAATCTCACGCCGTCACAACTTCACGCCCTCACAACTTCACACCTTCACAACCTCACACCATCACAACCTCACGCCCTCACAATTTCACACCGTTGCAACTTCACGCCCTCACAACTTCACACCTTCACAACCTCAAACCGTCACACCCTCACGCCGTCACAGCTTCATACCCTCACCATTTCACTCCGTCTCAACTTCTACGCCGTCACAAGTTCACAACCTCATACCTTTGCAATTTCACGCCGATGCAACTTAACACCGCTGTAAATTCCGTCACAGCGTCACACTATCCTACTATCCCGTCTACTATCCCTTATCCCCGTGACGCCACACTAGCCTCACAGCTTCCATTTTTTCTCTTCTCTCACTCTTTTCTCACTCTTTTCACACTCATTTCTCACTCTCCTCGGCACTCTCTCACTTCTTCTCCTCTATTTTTCTTCTCTTTCCTTCCTTCTCTTTTCGCAATTCCCTCCCCCCCTCCTTTTTTTCCCTTCTTTCTCTCCTCTCTTTCTTTCTTCCTCCTTCCCCTACTCCTTATCTCAATATTTTCTTCTTTCACTTCTTCTCCCTTTCCCTTCCCTCCTTCTTTTTCTTTTCTCCGTTTTGTCGTATTTTCTTCACTTTTTCACCCATTCTATATTTCTCTTTTCATTTCTTTCTTATTTCTAAATTTCATCCTTCCTCGCTCTTCCCCCTTCCCATTCCCACATTTTCTCATTTTCTCCCATTAATTCACCCCTTTCCCTCTTTCCTTCCCACCCCTCTTCGCTCTCTCCCCTCAATTTTTCCTTCTCCCCCCCTTTCTCTCTTCCCTCAATTCCTTCCTTCCTTCCCTCCTCCTCTCTCTCTCTCCCTCAGTTCTCTCCTTCATTCCCTCTTTCCTTCCTTCCTCCTCTCGCTCTCTCCCCTCCACTCCCTTCTTCTATTCCTCCTCCTCTCTATCTCCCCTCAGTTCCCTCCTTCTTTCCATCTTTCCTTCCATTCTCATCTCTATTCCCTTCTTCCTTCCTTCTTCCTCCTACTCTCTCTCTCCCCTCAATTCCCCCTTTCTTTACCTCTTTCCTTCCCTCCCCCTCCTCTCTAACTCTCTCCCCTCAATTCGCCCCTTCTTTTCCTCTTTCCTTTCCTCCTCTTCTCGCTCTCTTCCCTCATTTCCCTCTTTCCTTTCAACCCCTATTGGCAATCTCCCCTCAATTCCCTCCTTTCCCTCCTCCTCCTCTCCCTCTCTTTCTCCACAACTCCCTCCTTCCTTCCCTCCTCCTCCTTTCTCTATCCCCTCAATTCCCTCCTCCTCTCTCGTTCTCTCTACTTTATTCCCTCCTTCCTTCTCTCCTCTCCTTCCCTCCTCCTGTTTATCTCTCTGTCCCCTCTATTTCCCCCTTCTTTGCCTGTTTCCATCACTCCTCCCCTCTTTTCCCATCCTCCTTCACCCCCCCCCTCTCTCTCTCCCCTCAATTCCCTTCTCCTTTCCCTCTCTCTCTCTCCCCTCTACCTCCCCCCCCCCTACCTTCCTTGACAAAAGGCGCCCTCCCTCCACTGGCACTCAGGTAAGCGCGTGTCCACACTGAGCCTCACAATTAGGGCCAATGTCTGTCTCACCCTCTAGGGGAAGCTGTCACCCCGTGGGAATCTCATTTCTGAGGGGAGAGGAATGAGGGAAGGTTAGGGGAGAGGAGGGGATGGGGGGAAGGAGGTGGGAGGAGGCGAGAGGAATGAGTAAAGAGGAGGAGGGTGGAGGAGGGTGGAAAAGAGAGGAGAAGGAAGGAGACGAAAGGAGGGTGGAAAAGAGAGGAGAAGGAAGGAGATGAAAGGAGTGAGGGAAGATGAGGGGAAGACGGGGAGAGGAATGAGGGAAGGTTAGGGGAAAGGAGGGAGGGAAAGGGAGATGGGAGTAGGGGAGAGGAATGAGTATAGAGGAGGAGGGTGGAGGAGGGTGGAAAAGAGAGGAGATGGAAAGAAACAAGAGGAGGAGAAAGGAATGAAGTGAGAGAGGGGAAGAAGGAGAAAAAGAGGGAAGGAGGGGGAGAAGGTTAGAGAGAATGGGAGAGAGGAAAAGG
>BOPN01009527.1:0-11707 GCA_017312705.2 Penaeus japonicus | reverse complement strand
CTCCTTCCCCCTACCGAGCCCCCTTAAAGCCACTCCCCCAATATAGCTATTTTCAGGTCGGTCGTGAAGGTCGTGTCCCCCCTACCCCTTCCCCTCCCCACTCTCCCCCCCAAGCGAGGTCATAGGTCAGGCAGATGACCTGGATGATCCTGCTGATATCTTATCTTGGTGGTGTATAAATAGCTGCCATTTGTTTGTCTTTCTCTCCTTTTGTAAGATTTGTTTTCTTTTGTTTCATTTTTGTTTTTCTGTTTTATTTTTTGGGTTTTGATTTTTTTTCTTTTTCTTTTTTTAGCTCTTTCTTTCTTTTGTTTTTCTTTGTTTGTCTGTCTGTCTGTCTTTTTCTTTCTTTCATTCTCTTTCACTCTTTCTCTCTCTCCCTCTCTCTCTCTCTCTCTCTCTCTCTCTCTCTCTCTCTCTCTCTCTCTCTCTCTCTCTCATCTCCTTCGTGTTTCGCTCTCCGTTCCCGGGTGTGTTTAAGATTACACATTTCCTCGTTTATCTAGATGGCCAACAAGGAGCCTGGTTATAGTTCTTTTGTTCCCGTACATGGAACTGCCTGTGCTACTGGGCCGGCCGGGCGAGAGAGAGAGGGAGAGATGGAGGGAGGGTGGGAGAGAGGGAGGGAGGAAGGGAGGGAGAAGGAGGGAGGGTGGGAGAGGGAGAGGGATGGAGGGAGGGAGGGAGGGAGGGAGAGAGACAGAGAGTGAGAGAGAGAGAGAGAGAGAGAGAGAGAGAGAGAGAGAGGGAAAGAGAAAAAAATGTTGTGTAAAAGATTTATTTTTTCTTCTTCTTTTAATCCTTTTGTTTTCGTTTTCATTATCATGTTGGATGTGAGGAAAAGAAGAAAGGATAAACATAACGTGTGTCAATGTTTGTTTATTTCTTGTTCAAAGGTTTTAGTTAAATATATATATTTTTTTTATCTCGAATGATATCAACGAAGGTAAATACAATTTTATTTCCTTTTTCATGTCTCATTTCATATTTTATCATTTTATTCATTTGAATTCGAACATAAAAAAAAACGTTAACGGAAAGGTATATAGATATACAAATACCACAGGATTTGGAAATAACTATAGAGTATTGAAATAACTTGTAGGAGAGCGAGTGAAGGGGGGGATAACGAACACCCCCCTCCCTACCTTCTCCCTCCTACTCCCTACCACCACGCGGACCCTCCCCCCCCCCCCAACCCACAACCCACATCCTACCTCCCGCCTCTCCTTCTCCCGTTATCACCTCCCTCCACCCCGCCCCGCCTCGCCCCTACCCCCACCCCCACCCCGCCCCCACCACCAATCTCCCTATTGTTTTCAGTACATAAACAGGAGGCTACTGTATCTGGGGTGTTTGTGGGGAGGCGGGGTTTTAGGGGTCGGATAGGGGAGGGAGAGATGGGAAGAGGATAGAGGGAGGAGAGGGGGGAGGGGAGATGGGATGAGGATAGAGGGGGGAGAGGGGGGAGAGGAAGGGAGATGGGAAGAAGGAAGACGGGACGGGAGAGGAAGGGAAGGGGAGGGAGGTGAAGAGAGATGGAGAGTGGACGGGAGGGGAGACGAAGGGAAGGGGGAGAGAGGGAGTATGGGAAGGGGAGGGGAGGGGAAGAGGATATTTTGAAGACGGGAAGGAGAGGGGAGGGGAAGAGGATATTTTGAAGACGGGAAGGAAAGGGGAGAGGAAGAGGATAAAGGGAGGACAGGCGGGAGGAGGGGAGATGGGAAGAGGGAAGGAAGGGGAGAAGAGAGCGTGGAAGAAGGGGAGGGAGGGAGGAGGGGAGATGGGAAGAGGGAAGGAAGGGGAGAAGGGAGCGTGGAAGAGGGGGGGAGGGAAGCTTTGACGAAGAAGACCCGAATCTTAAAGACGAGTTATGTGACGTGGGAAGGGGAGGAGGAAGAGAGGGAGACAGAGAGCGAGCGAGCGAGCGAGTGAGCGTGAGAGATAAAGAGAGAGAGAGAGAGAGAGAGAGAGGGAGGGAGGAGGTTGATGTGAGTGAGTGAGAGACAGACTGAGAGAGAGGAGGTTAGGAGAAAGAGAATGAGAGAGAGAGAGAGAGAGAGAGAGAGAGAGAGAGAGAGAGAGAGAGAGAGAGAGAGAGAGAGAGAGAGAGAGAGAGAGAGAGAGAGAAAGAAAAAGACACAAAGAGAGACAGAGAAAGAAAGAAATGCTTTGGAAATAATGAACAAAAGAAAGAATGAATCAATCAAAGAGAAAAATAAAGCTAACAAAGAGCAAATCAAACAAACAGACAGACATGCCTTAAAGGGAATAAATCGTGGGGATAACAGACAGACAAACAGAGACAAAATACAGACATACATAACAGAATACATAACAGATCTAAGGAGAGGGACACCAAATCCCTTTTATGTCTCGAAAAGATCGGGCTAGCGAGAGGGAAGGTGTCTTTCTCTCTCTATCTTTCTCTCTCTCACTTTCTTTTTCTAGGTTTCTCTCTCTTCCTCTCTCTATCTTTCTCTTTCTTTCTCGCTTTCTTTCTCTTTCTCTTTATATTTCTCTTTCTCTCTCTATCTTTTCTCCCTCTCGCTTTCTCTCTCTCTCTCCCTCTCGTTTTCTCTCTCTCTCTCTCTCTCTCTCTTCTCTCTCTCTCTTTCTCTCTTTCTCTCTTTCTCTCTTTCTCTCTCTCTCCCTCTCTCTCTTTATCCCTTGACATTAAACATTTTTTTCTCAGACCTTTTGCTTGTATATTTATCGACTGAATTCTCAATAGTATTAACATTCTAGTATTCCCAAAGCACTCGAGTTTGGCCAGGTGTTTCCATTATTTCTCAGGCACAAACACATTATTCTGTACGTGTGTTCATGTGTGCGTTTGTGTGTACGTGTGTGTGTTTGTGTGTGTGTGTGTGTGTTTGTTTGTGTGTGTGTATTTGTTTGTGTGTGTGTGTTTGTTTGGGTGTATATGTGTGTGTTTGTGTATATGTGTTTGTTTGTTTGTGTGTTTGTTGGTGTTTTTGTTTGTGTGTATTTGTGTGTGTGTGTGTATGCGCATATATAGTACATTAAAGGTTTATTAAAGAAATATATCACAGTGTATTTTCTTATATATACTGACCATCTTAATTCTATTTTCGCATTTGTCATATATATTTTCTCTCTCTCTCTCTCTCTCTCTCTCTTTCTCTCTCTTTTAGATTGGTTTCCTTGTCGAGAACACCGATCGACTTATCGAGTAACTGAAATGGACACCCGGTAACCCCCCACCCCCATCCCTACCCCTACCCCTACCCCACCCTCAGTCCTGTCCCCCACCCCCCACCCCCCTCTCCCTCTCAAATGATTTGTCCTTCCCCGTTACACCTCTCTCTTCTCTTCTCTTCTCTTCTCTTCTCTTCTCTTCTCTTTCTTCTCTTATTCCTTCTTACTTAACCTCGTCTCCTCTTTCACTTCCCTTCTCTCTTATTCTCTCCCTCCTATCTAATATCTCCTCGTCCTCTCTTATCCCCTTTCTTACCCTCATTTCTTTCTCTTACCTCTTCTTTCGCCCTTCCCTCGCCTCTCCCCTACCCCTCCCCCCTCCCCTCCTCTCTCCACCTTTACCCTCTACCTACCCCTCCTTCCCCCTCCCCCCTCCCCTCCTTTCCCCACCTTTACCCTCTACCTACCCCCCCTTCCCCCCCTCCCCCCCCCCCCCCCCCCCCCCCCCCCCCCCCCCCCCCCCCCCTCCCCCCCCCCTCCCCCCCTCCTACCTCCTCCTCCTCCTCCCCTCCTCCTCCCCCCCCCTAATCCGCTCAATCTAATCTGCTTCGAAGTGATCCACGCCGACCGGGCTGCTGATCCCTCCTCCTCCTCTTTCTTCTCTTCCTTCCTCTTTCTTTTTCTTCCTCTTTCTTTTTTCTTTTCTTTTTTATTCTTCTACGCTTTCTTATCGTGTTTCATCTTCTTTTTTTTTGTTCTTTTTTTTTTTTGTTTGTTTGTCTTACCATGTCATTATCCCTTTTCTTGTTCCGTCCTCCTTCCTCCTCCTCCTCCTCCTCCTCCCCCATTACCGCCTTCTCCCCCCCTCCTCCTCCTCCTTCTTCTTCTTCTTCTTCTTCCTCCTCCTCCTCCTCCTCCTCCTCCTCCTCCTCCTCCTCCTCCTCCTCCTCCTCCTCCTCCGCCTCCCCCTCCTCCTCCTCCTCCTCCTCCTCCTCCTCCTCCTCCTCCTCCTCCTCCTCCTCCTCCTCCTCCTCCTCCTCCTCCTCCTCCTCCTCCTCCTCCTCCTCCTCCTCCTCCTCCCCTCCTCTTACTCGACCCCCTCCACCCCCACCTCTACCTCTATCTTTACCTACATCTCCCACTCATCCTGTCCCCCCTTATCCTTCCCCCCTCATTCTCCTCCACTTCCTCCTTTTCCCCATCTTCCTTCCCTTCTCATTCCCCCTTCACCTCCTCCCACTCCACAACCTCCTCTACCCCCTCCTTCTCTTCCTCTACCCCCCTCCTCACACTCCTCCTCCTCCTCCACCCCCTCCACTTCTTCCCACTCCTCCCCTTCCTCCACCTCCTCCTCCTTAACCCCCTCCTCCTCCCTCTTCACCCTCTCCCCTTCCTCCTCCTTCTCCTCCTCCTCCCTCTCCTCCCCCCTTCACCCCCCCTCCTCCTCCTCCTCCTCCCTCCTCCTCCTCCTCCTCCTCCTCCTCCTCCTCCTCCTCCTCCTCCTCCTCCTCCTCCTCCTCCCTCCCTCCTCCTCCTCCTCCTCCCGGGGTCGAACTGGAAACCTAATCACTTCCCTTCATTTCCCTCTTCGGCTCAATGGAAACGAATGGCTTGAGATAAGAGAGCCATTTCTCTTTTTCTTGTCCCTGATCCCCCCGCAGGCAGAGGAGCAGGAGGAGGAGGAGGAGGAGGAGGAGGAGGAGGAGGAGGAGGAGGAGGAGGAGGGGGAGGAGAAGAAGGGGGAGGGGGAGGAGAAGGGGGGTTAGAGGTGGAGGAGGAGGGGGATGAGGAGGGGGAGAGGGAGGGGAAGGAGGAAGAGGGGGATGAGGAACAGGAGGGGGAGGAGGGGGAAGAGGTGGGAGGAGGAGGAGGGTGGAAGAGGGGGGAGGAGGAGGAGGAGGGGGAGGAAGAGGAGGATTAGGAAGTAGAGGAGGAGGGAGGGGGGAGGGGTAGGAGAAGGAGAAGTAGGAAGAGGAGGGATAGGGGAAGGAGGAGGAGTGGAGAAGGAGGGAAGGAGACAGAGAGGAAGGGAGGGAGAATTAGGGCCGAAATGATGGCAGGTAGGAAGATTAGGAAGATGGAGGAAAAGAGGAAGGAAAAAGGGAGAGTTGGGAAAAGGGAAGACTGGAAGGAAGAAACAAGGCAGGGATGAGGGAAGGTAGGGAGATAAAGGGATAGAAGTATGGAGGAAGGGAAACGAGAAAGTGTATAGGAGAGAGAGAGGAAGAAAGGGGATGGAGGGAAAGGGTAATTCAAGTAGGAAGGAAGGAAGAAGGTAAGAAACGAGGGAAGAAGAGGGGGCAGCAGCAAGAACAAGCGAGAGCCAAGGAGCGCGGGAACTTCCAGCGTGATCCACGTATTTGCTACCAGACGTTTGTCCTATTTATCTTCGGTTAAAATTTCATTTTGGTTTTTATCATTCAAGCGATCATAGATCAAGCCGATGGCCGCAAAGAAATACTAGAATATATATATTGGTTGTTCAAATAGAGCAGTGTGTTTGCTCATCATGTAATTCTACAAACGAAAAATGTTCAGTTTTCTTATCAATACCGATGTAAACAGTTGGGTGTCCTGTCACTTGCGACATCATTTCGTAAAGAGAACGGCGTGTTATTTGTGCTCTGTGTGTGTGGTATGCATAGATAGATCGATAAATAGATAGGTAGATAGATAAATAGAAAGAGAGAGAGAGAAGAAATATGTGTTTGCAATCTCTTGCATGTGTACGAAAAGATAAACAAGTAGATAGATATACAGATATAGCTACATACAAATAGATATACGAGAATGTGTTTGTGTATGCGAGAGTTTACATTCCTGTCCAGACTATAATTACAAAGATGAAAAAAAACACCATATTTGTTCCTCATAAACTACCAATGAAGAGCTACTTATTATGTTCAATCAACACCACGCGGTGTAGAAAACCATGAACTTCTTGTCCGCTGGAATTTAATCCGCTAATATCAGGAAATATTTTACGATCATCCACACTTCGCTACCGCCCGCTGAGTGGCTGCCAAGGGGTAGTAAATAGAGCAAAATGGCGGGATTGTGTGATCGAAGAGAATTGCGCTTATATTCGCTGCGTGACGTACGGGCTGTTGCTAGATCAAATATTTATGCTTTTATTCGATGGATATTGTATATATATGTGTTTTTTTAGTATATTTCTTGTGTCAAAATTATGTGTCAATATGATTAAAGACGTGATTTCTTTTTATCGCTTTATTTTGTCTGTCTTTTTTCCCCTTTTCTCTGTATTTATTTTTCTTCCAATATCGACGGCTGAATTTGTATCGCCGGCAATCTCTTGTTTGATTTTTCTTCTTCCTCTTCATTCTTATTTGATTATTTTTTTCATCCAAAGAACGAAAATTAGAACATCATACGTCAGAAGCGCAACGTTTCAAGATTCAAAATAAAACAAATGACGGTTAGACTTCACGCTTTCCTCCCTTCCTTTGTTGACTGACGTGGAATTTGCTTCGTTCTTCGTTTTCTTTTTTTGAGAAATTTATTTTTAGTTTTGGTGATTATCGTGTGTTTATTTTCTTGCTTGTTTTTTGTTTGTTTTTCCTTCTTCTTATTTGTTCGCTTGAGGTGTTATTTTTATTGTGTGAAGGTTTGTGTGTATTTTAGTTTTTTTGTTGTTGTTTTTCATGCTTTATGGTTTTACTTGTCGATACTGTTATTGTTATTATCATTATATTTTTTGTATATATATATTAGTTATTGTTGTTGATGTTTTTATTATCATTATCTTTACCATCATTATCATCATCATCATCATCAACATCATAATCATCATCATCATAATCATCATCTATACCATCACCATCAACAGATTCAACACGACCACTATCACCTCATCCTCATCACTATCATCACCACCACCATTATCATCACCATCAACACCATCGTTATCACCATCATCACCACCACCGTCATCATTACCACCACCATCACCAGTTAATACTCCCCTGGTTAATCTATCTACCGAATCGAGTGTCCCTTTCTTTTCTTTTTTTTTCTTTCTCTTTTTTACGACCTTCAACAACACCTTGAGTCAATTCCTTCTTCCTTCTTTATCTAAAAAAAGAAAAAACTACCTGAGCCTCTTTTTACCCCCCCCCCCTTTCCCCTTCCCCTTCCCCCCTTCCTCCCCATCATCCTTGTCTCGATGCCTATCTACCGCGTGTGTAGGGGGAGGGGAGGGGGGAGTCTAGTAGCCCAGGTAAGGGCGTTGAGGGGGAGGGGGGGGAGGGGGAGAGACAACGGGCAGATATGTTACGGGTCCTTAATGAGATGGGAGGGGGGAGGGGCAGGAGGGAAGGTAAGGGTGGGGGGTGGAGTGTGGGGAAGGAGGGAAAGAGGGGGAGGAGGGGATGGGGTGTGAAGAGAGGAGGGACGGAGGAGGGGAAGGGAGAAAGGAGGAGAAAGGAAGGTGTGTGGGGGGAAGGGGGAAAGAGATGGGGGGGGGGTCATAGGTGATAGGGCGTATGGAGGGGAAGGGACCTCGGTGATAAGGGAGGAGGGAGGGGGGCAGGGATGGGGAAAAGGGGGTGGTGTTGTCAGGAGGAGGGAGGGGGGAAGGGACTTAGGGAGAGGGTAAGGAAAGGGGTGGGGATAGGAGGGGAAGGGGGATAGGTAGGGTGAGAGGAAGGGGGGGGTGGGGAGGGGACGTTGACCAAGGGTTCATTACAAAAGCACTTAGTCTCGGAAACACATAGATGTCATTCAAGTGTAAAGTGACATGTATCCTTTTTTTCTTAAGTGGTAATTACATTTTCACATTTCGTCTTCTCTCCCTCTTGTTATCTTTTTACTTCTGTCTACTTTCGTTTCTCTCTTTCTTACACTTCCCTCTCCTGTTTCTGTTTCTTATTCCTTCTTCCTTTTCTTTCACTTACATGTATTATAGTCAAATTATTTTCTCTCCTTCACTGAAAGAAAAAAAGAAAAGGGGAAAAAGACAAAAGAAGAAGAAGAAAAGGACAGAAACATGGAAAGAAAAGGGGGGGAAAATGTAGATACATGTGTGTGTGTGTGTATGTGTGTATGTTTATGTTTGTGTGTGTGTTTATGTATGTGTGCGTGTGTATATGTATGTGTGTGTGTGTGATTATGTAAATGTGTGTGTGATTATGTAAGTGTGTATGTTTATGTATGTATGTGTGTGTGTTTACGTATGTATGTGTGTGTTTACGTATGTGTGTGTATGTTTATGTAAGTGTGTGTGTTTATGTATGTGTGTGTTTATGTATGTGTGTATTTACGTATGTGTGTGTGTGTTTATGTATGTGTGTGTGTGTTTATGTACGTGTGTGTACGTATAGCTGACACGAACGCCAGCCACAACTCTGCCGAGATAGTATCCAAAGGTGTGTAATCCTCCCACAATACTTATCAGCCAAATAGCTCTTATCTAAATCACGGTGCCGATAATCCCCTGCGGTAATCCGGTGAGAATAATCCTACAGTCAAGACAGTGTTTCTCAGGATTTGCTTCTCTCCCCTATCACTTGATTTTTTTATTTTTTTTATTTTGTTTTATTCCCCGTCCTTTCCCCTTTCCTTTTTTTCTCCCCTTTCTTCATTTCTTTCTTATTCGCTTTCTCTTTTTATCCATTTCTCTTCTTTGTTTTACTTTTCTTTCTCCTCCTTGTTTTATTCCTCGTCCTTCTCCACCTCTTTCTCCTCTTTCTCCTACTCCTCCTGGTCCTTCTCCTCATCCTCTTCCTCCTTTTCCAGTACCTTTCTCTTATCCCCCTCTTCCTTTTCTTCTTCCTCCCCCTCCTCTACCTCTTCCTCTTTCCACTCTTTTTCCTGCTCCTCTTCTTTCTCATTTTTTTATTTTCCTTTCCCTTCTCCCTTGCTCTTTCCTCTCATTCGTCTTTCTTTCTCTTCCTCCTTCTCCTCCTTTCCTTTTTCATATTATTATTACTACCATTTCATATCATTATTATCATTACTAGCATTATCATTCTTATCCTCATCATTCCTCTTCTACCTCCTATTCTTCCTCCTCATCTTCTACCTCCTCTTCTTCCTCCTTTCCCCCCTCCTCCCTTACCCACCCCCCACCTATTCCACCCCCTTCATTCTCTTTCCTCGTCCTCTTTCTCCCCCTTCCTCCTCCTCTCCCTCCCTCTCCCCCACCCTATCCTTCCCTCTTATCTTTCTCTTCCTCCTTCGTTCCCAAAGAGCTTGTGATGCCTAATCCACAAGAAATTCCCCTCCCGATGCCCCGGGCATACTATCTTCCACCCTGAAGATCTCAGCGTAATCCTCCTATCCGGCATACCTGTGTAACGCTGACGGAGCGGGAGAGGAGGAGGGGAGGGGTGAGGGAGGGGAGAGGGGGAGGAGTGAGGGGTGATGATGGGGGGAGGGGGGAGATGGGGGGAAAGGGGAGAGGGGGATGGTTAGGGAAAGGGGGAGAGGGAATAGAGGGAGGGGGAGAGGGGGATGGTTAGGGAAAGGGGGGGAGGAAATAAAGGGATGGGGGGAAAGGGGGAGAGGTAAAGGGAAGGGGGAAGGGGATGGGTGAGAGGGAAGAGAAGGAAGGGGTGGAAAGGAAAGGTATAGGGGGGAGGGGATGGATGGGAAAGGGAAAGGGAAAGGGGGGAGGCGTGGATGGGGGAGTGAGAAGGAGGAAGTTGGGAGAAAAAGGGGGAGGGTAAATGGGAAGGGGAAATAAGTTATGGGCCTGTGAGTTTCGATGAAGTTGGGGTGTGGGGTTAGAGGGGAAAGAAGGGAAAAAAGAGATGGACTTAGGGTGCGGGTTGGGGTGAAGGGGAAAGGACACAGTAGGGAGGGTGGTTGAGGGGAATGGATGGTGAGGTTTAAAGGGGAAAGGAAATGTCAGGGAGTGTGAAGAGGGGAAGAGTGAGTGAGGGAAGGGGGAAGGGGGGGCACTGCATAAAGAGTGTTTGGACGAAGGAGGGGATAAAGGAGGAGGAAGGGGAATGTAGAGGGTTGGGGGGGGGGGAGAGGAAGAGGGGAGACGAAGCTGAGATATTTGTTTCGTCATCCGGGAATCTGTACAAATTGTGGTTCTAATTCGTGGTATATTGCCTCTGACATCTCTGGATATAGGGGGGGGGATGAGGGACGGGGAGAGGGAGAAGGGGAAGGAGGAGGAGGAGGAGGAGGAAGAGGAGAAGGAGGAGGAGGAGGAGGAGGAGGAGGAAGAAGAGAAGAAGAAGAAGGAGGAGGAAGAAGAGAAGGAGGAGGAAGAGGAGGAGGAGAAGGAGGAGGAGAAGAAAAGTAAGAAGGAGGAGAAGGAGAAGGATGCGGAGAAGGAAGAGAAGAAAAAGAAGGAGGAGAGAAGGATGCGAAGGAGGAAGAGGAGAAGGAGGAGGAGGAGAGGAAGAAAAAGAAGGAGGAGAGAAGGATGCGGAGGAGGAAGAGAAGAAGAAGAGGAAGAAGGAGGAGGAGGGGGGAGAAGGAGAGGGAGAAGAAGAAGAAGGAGAAGGAGGAGGAGGCGAAGGGAAATAGCGGTTGGGAGGAGGTCACAGAGGGAGCGAGAAATAAAGAGAGAAAGAGGGGAAAGATGTTGTGGGTACGAGAGGAGAGGAGAGGAGGAGAGGGGGGAGGGGGTAGGGGTGTCGCAGAAACCCCCGCCCGCCTGTGTTGACATTTATTTTACGTTTGCTAACACCCAGCCACCGTTGCAAAGGCCGAGGGAAAGAGCAGTTTCCGGGCGTCTGTGTGTGTGTGTGTGTGTGTGTGTGTGTGTGTGTGTGTCTGTGTGTGTGTGTGTGTGTGTGTGTGTGTGTGTGTGTGTGTATGAGAGAGAGAGAGAGAGAGAGAGAGAGAGTATATGTACATACATATATATATATATATATATATATATATATATATATATATATATATACATATATATATATATATATATGTATATATATATATACACTATACAGACACACATATACATATTCACACACACGAAGGCTATATTGTAAACCTGAAAATCCGGCTGAGCTTGTATCCCGTTTCCCAAAATCTTTCCCCGCGAGAGAGGTGCCGTGAAGCGACCTACGATTACTTTTTGCCAGGGGCGTCTTTTTCTTTTCTTTTCTTTTCTTTGCTTCTTCTTCTTCTCTCTCTCTCTCTATTTTTCTTGCTTCCTTGTGATTGGATTGGATATTTTTTTTCTTTTCATTATTTCTTGCAGGATTTGGGATTGGCTGGTTATGAAGCATGGGTTAAAATGGGGTTATTTTAATTAGTTTTATTTCTTGGGTCACGTGACGAGTTCTATAAAGAAAAGTTTTGAGTCGTAGCAAAGGTATTTTTTTTCCTGGTGTGTGTGTGTGGGATGTGTGTGTGTGTGTGTGTGTGTGTGTGTGTGTGTGCGTTTGTGTGTGTGTGTGTGTGCAGTATGTATATACGTACTCTACATACACACACACAGAATTCCCCCTCCCCACATACACACACACGCACATAATTCCATGATAAAGAAATAAGACGAAAAAGCAATCAGTCCCTTCTTTTTCTTTTCACTTTTTTATTTATTTTTTTTTCTTCG
>BOPN01009526.1:0-7500 GCA_017312705.2 Penaeus japonicus | reverse complement strand
CTCCTGTTGTGAAAGGGGACTAGGAACCAAAGGAAATTATCACCCATTGCATACACACACGTTATTATAGTGGAAAAAGGGTGGTTGAATGACGACTAATATACAATTAGAATGGATTAAGAGTTACAGAGAGAGAAAAAAACTAAAAATATTCGCCATTCTCTTTTCATATTTTTTTCTCGAAATAGTATTTTTGAACCAATAACACATCTAAATATTGGAAAGACTATGAAAATGCACACAGACCTAAGCATAGTGGGTAGTGGGTATGCAAATGAATAAGCCTTTTCTTGGATTTTTTTTAAGGAATCTGAAACATATTTCGCCAAAATTGTAAGTTCAATAACAAGAAAATATGTAAACCGATTTTGAAGGCAGCTTCTCTCTCTCTCTCTCTCTCTCTCTCTCTCTCTCTCTCTCTCTCTCTCTCTCTCTCTCTCTCTCTCTCTCTCTATCTATATATATATATATATATATATATATATATATATATATATATATAGCCTCTACTATAGTGAATGATTACTTATCTATTGAGACAATAGTCTTAACACATTGCAAACGGGGATAGATTTGCTAGACTAGTCCCAGACGGGCACAAGTACCACCTGCGAGGTACCCCAGATGGGCTTTATTACATGGGGCTCGGGAAACCTTACTTTTGTAGGATTAATCTCCTTGAGAGACCCATTAACATTCTTGCTTCTGGTAAGACAACTCACCAGCTATTAGTACAGCCGTAGTGGGACAGTGTGTACGAAGTATCATATATCGAAAGTCATCATCAAGGAGGCTGGAACAGAGCTGAGGTATAAGTCATATCTAATTATGTATACAGTAAATGGGCCCATTGTTTTCCTTACGCACGACTGATCTTACTCCATATTTCTAATAATTCCTTAAATTTGTATATACAGGAACTTTTGTTTTCAGTGATCAGATGATGGGAAAGAGCATTCGTCACCTCACTGATGACCTGTCGTGCCATTCCTTACAATCTTTTGTTCTTTATTCTGTCGAAGAATGGTTACATGTCGCTTCACCTTGAACTGATACCAAACGAGCTTCACCGACTCAGAAGAGACAAGCCTTACAAATGGCAAGGGCATATTTGAAATGGGTTATACTACTTACAGAAGATAAGAATGAATATTTCATATCATTGTATTAACAACAATGGCATTTATGCAAAAACCTACACATGATGACAAAACAGACATATTTCACAGTCTGCCATACGAAAAGTTTAATGACAATTTTGCCAAACATAGTTTTCATGTAAGCTTCTGTTTGATCAAAAAGCCACATTGACTTATTCCCATTTGTACATATCATGAGTAAATTATTTGTGGAACTAGATAATCATGGCATTATATGCAAATGCATTGCACAATGCACATGCATTTGTACTTATGGCTGTAACCATCCCACCACATTACCCAATTTTAGCATTAGGAAAAACTAGAATGATTGTTTTATGGAATCATAGGATTGATAAAGGCAATGTGAATGATAAATGAATGGCTCCTGGTTCTTTCTTGCAAAATCTTACATGGCTGCAGCTAGCGACTGATGATTATCAGGAATGAGGAAACTTCTCTAGTATGGATCAGCCACTAGGTATCTGAAGCCAAAGAAGAGCATTACTAATTTTCACAAAATATGTCCTTACTAAGAATGCAGGTGGAAGCAAATTTCTAACCTGGAAAATTAGCTGGAAGGGATCTTATAAGGGATTTTAAGAGTATGATCCTATTAATCAGTTCTATTAATGACTCTGTAAAGATTGTCTCAATAACCTGTTGGAAACAGGCACACAAGACAGGTTTTATTTCTCGCTCTTTTGCTTTCATCGTTATGATTCTAGTGTTCTTTGTATTTGAACTATACTATGAGGCTCATATGGGCCATCTGACACGCTGCCTTAATAATGTAATTGACTAAAATTGTAAAATAGAGTCATTATGTTCTTTACACTCTCTCGAACGGAAATATTACTGTTTTATTAAAGGGAGGACAAGAACAACTTCAGTTTTTCGTGTTGTTTTGCTTTCGTAAACAGATACATAAGAAATAACCATTCTCGTTTAAAAAAAACATGAAGAGACGGAGAAGAGTAAAGCATCCTGTGGTTACGGCTGTGAGTGCCACAGCACAATCCATCCATACTGGCCAAGGGGAACATTTCAGCCATTGCATATGGTCTGGTTCACTTTCCTCTTCTCATTCTGCCTCTACATCCTGCACCTCCGGAGGTCGGCATCTTACTTCGTATCATCGCTCTCTGACGTCAGTGCTTGGCAAAGAATGTGGATGGGTGCCAATCAAGGCATGATGAATTCCATCATCTGTAACTGTATATAAACAAAAATCAGCCGTAACGGCAGGTTCACGACACACGCTTCCAATGTATCAACTATGCATGTGACCAAATCTGGTATGTACTGTCCAGGAGGATATCTTATTATGGATGTCAATAGGACCTAAGATTCTCGGAGATGAGCTTAGACAACTAATTTAATCTTCATATTCTCACTACATTTAAGCAAGCGACTACACAAGCCTACAAAAGACTGGAATCTACCCTAGCGGACAATCAGTGCAATTTTATGAGTATGAGAAATCTTGTAGATTTAAATTTAAATCTCCTCAAAATTCTACAGATTAGAACTCCCCTGATTCCCTCTTGGGCCAATCTGAAGCAGTGATTTTTTTTAACACAATTCTAAATACAAAAGATTAGAAAAAAATATCCGCAGATTTGCGATGTTATATCTCATATACTTTGGAACAGTGCAATGCAGGAAGGCTGAAGACATTGGTCTTTTGTTGATATATATATTTGTACAGCATCTTAGTATTCCTGCACTTCTAATATATTACTACTCTCGCAGTGCACTCTAAACCATCAACGTCCCAAACTCATCATATCCAGTGGTGATGGGCGCCCAATTGTGGCTTACAATATTAGCAAGAGACTCCGTATTGGGTACCCGTGGATATTGGTGTTAGGAGGGAAAGAATAAGCTGTGCAGAGGGGCAAAGCATTGTGATATACGTTACCATATCCCACACACAATTGTGAAACTCGGCACTAGATTTTTCTATGAGAGATGAAGGAGCATATGAGACTTACCTATAATAGACCGCAAAAATAGGGTGTCTTTGGAGACCATTGTACTTCACAACCAGGAGAATCGGGCACACAAGATTGACATTGAATGGTTGGTGGTCTTTGGTAGCAGATTCATGCGATGGTTTTCTGTAGACTATGGTGTTGTGCTGTTAATTTTCCGTTTTATGAAATTTCCCAAAGTCCATATCAGAATACAGCCAGTAAATTTTTCCTTTTGTTCACTTACTGTTGTATTATCTGTAACGGATGCTACATAACTGAAATTTTTAATTATAGAATAAGCTGACATTCTCGGACGTTTCATCTGAAAGTTTATCCTCAGGCAAGAGTTATGGAAACTGTTATTAGCCAAGGTTGTGATTATGGGTATTAGCGATACTTATCGATAATTTAGGTAATTAAATGTATAAATAATGTTTTAAAGCAGAGAGTACTCTTTTGCTATAAAATCAGATATGGTGTCAAATTAAATTTTTCCTAACCTGATTTCAAACTAAGGTATCTTGTAAATAAGTTACTAGCTTGTAATCGATGAATGGAATATTACTCCTTTTTAAGACTGCTGAAGGACAACAAACATACAATAACATATCATATAAATATATTAATATTCGTCATGGATTTAAGTTGTTTTAAATAATGAATATAAATTATGATTATCCCTATGTTCTTTGTTTTTATGTTTTAGACTTACTCTTACCTACACCCTTCCATTTGACCCTTTCTTAATTTTTTTTCATTCACAAATTCGTTTTGTTTGACTTTGCCTTTTCTCGTTATTTATAAATCATACCTCAGAGTATACACCGTTCCCCGTCTGATCATTGGTTCTTTATTGGACATTTAGATAAAAAATCACAGGACTATCCAAAACTATCACAAATCATTAATTAGTATCCCAATCTGATATAATTCTATCACCTAGTTTCTACGACAAATTACTTATTGGTTAGCACTTGGTCAATTGTCCCAACTTGCATTAAACCTTCCTCTTTTCCTCAGGGTTCCTGAAGGATGCCTTGAAGCTTGCCTACCAGACATCTCTTACCAGCGACACATCGCGCGGGGGTCCAGTCTCCGGCCCTCCTTCGTGATGGGTCGCGCCTTCAGACCCCTCGGAACACCTTACTCGCCGCGGTTCTCCAATGCAGTGCACGGACTGCTGCATAATCTGAAAGCCACAGGCGGTACAGATGAGAAGAGGAATGGCGTGAACGGGCTCCTCCGCCGTCGGTCTCACTCGCTGGAAAACCTTTCCCTTACCTGACCATCTGCCAAGAACTTCAAAAAGAGGATCCACAATCACAGCCGTATTCCCATTTGTGTTGAACATTCTTTCCCGTAGTTGGTGTTGTAAAGTAATGTTCCAATAGTCATTTGATGTTGTGACCGCACAGTGTGAGTATTGTGTTAATTCAACTACAGCTTAAAGAATATCTATCACATATATGGGATATGGTTTATAAAAGATGGTAAGGCGCAAAGCTCCCATGTAAGCTGTGACTTCAGCTCAGAATTCTTGGCGATAGTGCCTTGGCCAGGAGAGCATTTTGCCAATGCAAACACCTAAATGACATTGCAATGGATTTATATAGATCTTACAGCAGTAGATCAGTACATCACAAAATTCTTATCTAGATACAGCAAATAATCTGAGTAGAATGAAACATCAACAATGAAAAAGTAAGAGCTGCAAAACATTTCTCTATCTCACATTACAAATGATGGTGCATGGTGTTGTTAGGCTTGTTCAAACATGTGAAGTTTATATCATTCGAAGCAACGATGATATAGTATGTTTTCTTGTTCATCTATTTTTTTGAATACCAAGGACTCTATACATGCCCTTTGGAAGATTACACCTTTACTAGTATATAATATATACAGTATTAGTTCATTATCTGCCCACTATTGCGATAATGATAATGGTGTATACGCACTGACAGTTTACACACACACACATACACGCACCGAAACCATCCTCGGCGCCCCTGCACGCACGTCCTTTGTCGAAGATCCCTCCTCACGTCCACACACACACACACACACACACACACACACACACACACACACACACACACACACACACACACACACACACACACACACACACACACACACACACTCACACACACATACTCACACACACACACACACAAATGTTCTCGTGTGTATGTGTTCACATTTGAAAATATATCTTACTAACCCATTATTTCATAAACTGTTTCAGTTTTACTTTAAAACACATTTTGAAACTGGGTTCGTCCTTATTCCAGTCATCAAACTACAATTATTATCAATCTGACTCTCTATCAGGGAGTGCCATGTAACATAGCACTGGGTGGTTCATGGCATGGATGAATGAGCAAAACATGTTAACAGTGCCAGTGGTTTTAGGAAGTTTTGGTTGTGTGCCGATTTTGATGCAAGTTGCATGTATGTAAGACTTTTGACCTTGTAAGTATTCAGGTTATACAGTGTCGATGAAGTGCTCTATGTAAAGGTTAATGAAAATACCCCTCTACTACTGATGCTATTTAATGTTAATATATATACGGTTATTTAGTCGGTGTTTATATCAGCGAGGGAGTAATATTGAATAAAACTATAATGGAGTTACCCAGTCACTGCTACTGGTACTGAGGCTATCCATTGACGTTGATAAAGTAAGTTATTAGGAGCCGATGATGCCCACTGCCCACTTGGATACAGTAATGATGCCCAAGTAATTCAGTTGGTACAAATATATATGAAATGATTGTAATGATACCCAACTAGTGATTCCTATGACCACCCGTTGACGATATCGAAGGTATAATTGCCCTCTTGATAGGAAAGTGGATCCCCATATTCATATTATCCTACAGTGCATCCAAGAAACTAAACTATTTGAATGCACTGGGTGCTGATATACCCCCTGTACCAACACCTGTGCACACTTTAAAGATTCCTTACCCCAGTAAATAAAGATGTGCTCTTGTCTTCCTGATCTTTTCAACAGAACTGTATACGCGAGCATAAGCACTATCCCTCTCCCTCTCTTCCAACCATGGCCTCGTTGCGTCGCAGCCTCTCCCGGAAAAGGATCAGTCGTCCGTTATTTCCTGATGTCACCTGTTATATCTGACGGTAAAAATCTATCTCAGTTTTCTAGCATATAAGAAACCTAACCCAGTTGAAAACGCGTTATTTACATAAGATTAGATTGTTGTACATCTTCAGAAAATATCATAGGCTGTAAGTCAGGAGAAAAAGGGATTTTTAAAATGCCTTTCAAAAGCTAACACCCAATTAGTCTAGTTAGGCAATATTGTTAGAGCAATTTCATCGACATTATTTTAATGTTAATTTCACTAAAAAAGAGCTCTCGGCAGGACCAGGGAACTATATATTGGAACAAGCATATTTCTCAAACAGGGTTTAAGTAAATACGCACACGCACACGCACACCCACATATACACATGCACATACACATACACACACACACACACACACACACACACACACACACACACAAACACACACAAACACACACACACACACACACACACACACACATTCGGAGAGAGAAAGGTAGATAGAGACATGGGTGGGGAGGGAGGCTCTCCACATGTGCGCGTGTTTCCTATTTCAGAAAGTCCTTGTCCCGCAAAGGGTCACTGGAGGTCAATAAAGGTACGGTTCTACGGACTCCTTGACCAAAGGATTTTTTTTAAACTCCCTACACATTTTCCTCCCGAATTTATATGGTTGTTTTCATCTGCGCCATAAGGCCCTCAACCTGGTGCATCAGTGTGGATTAGAGGCCTTAAGTTAAACCGCAGTTGCAAGGTTCTTCTGAAAAGAAGGAGGAAGGGAAGGAGCAGTAAAGGAAGAAATGGAAGAAACAGAAGAAGAAAAGAAATCGCATGCGACAATTCCCTGCCTGAGGGAAGTAAGACGTTTAATCCGCCAGCCTCCTTCGCCCCTTCCCCCCCCCCCTTCCTCTCTCTCTCTCTTCTTTCCCTGCATTTCCTCCGTCTTCCTCCTTCTCTACCCTTCCCTGGCTTTTGTCTTCCTCCCTCCGTTCCTAGTCTTCCACCTCTTCCCACCTTTGCTTCTGTTCTTCCTTCCTCCTTCACCTCTCTTCCTCCTCCTTCTCTTTCTCCTCTTTCTCCCCTGGCCTTCCTCTTCCCCTTCCTTCTACCCTAGTCCTCCTCCTCCTCCCTTCTTCACCTTTCTTCCTCTTCCTCCTTCACCTATCTTCCTCTCCCTCCTCTTCCTCCTTCACCTATCTTCCTCTCCCTCCTCTTCCTTTCATATCTTCCCTCCTTCGCCATCCCCCTCGCCCCCTCCCTTCTTCCCTTTTCCCTCCTTGGCTAAT
>BOPN01009525.1:0-2500 GCA_017312705.2 Penaeus japonicus | reverse complement strand
CTACTACAATCGCTGATTTAGATGATAATCACAAGAAAATTATGATAATGATATCTTATTATCATTTATGATGATAATGATGATACTGATAACGATAATGATATTAATGATATACAAACGAAATAACAGTAATCATGATAACAAGGATTATAATAGTAGGAGGAGGATTATCTTTAATAATATTAATAATAGTTGATAATAAAGTTTATGATACTAGCGCAAATAAAAACAATCATGATAAAGTTAATGGTGATAATAATAATAATAATAATAATAATAATGATGATGATGAGAGTGACAATAATGGTGATAAGGATAAATGATAGTAAAATGATAATAGTAATGATAATGATGATAATGATGAGGATAATGATAGTAATGATAATAATTACTCTAACTACTATCTTTATGATCATTGTTATTATTCTTTTAAATATCACTATCATCATTTCTATTATCATTATGGATTATTATTATCATTATTAATTATTATTATTATTATTATTATTAAATATGTTTTGCGTATAGTGGGTTTGTCTGTCATTATCATTATTATCATAGTTATTGTTTTTATGATTATCATCACCATCCTCAATGTCTGCTACTATTATTATAGTTATTAATGATAGTATCATTATTAGTAGTGGTAGCATTGTTATTATCCGCATTATCATTATTACTAGTACATTGTTATCATTATCATCATTATGGTCATCAGTGTTTCCTTAGTAGTTGTCATTATCGTTTTCGAGATTTTCCTTTTTATTGATGCTATTTTCTTCATTATTATCATATAATTCGAGTTTTACTCTTATTATTGCCATGGTTATTATGAGCATTATACTCATTGATAATCGTAATTACTATTATTGTTGTCTTTATCATTGTCATTATTATTGTCATTATTTTAATGTTTTAATATTTCTATAATATACCAGTATCCACTTTTAGTATAGCCTGTAATATCATTAAAATTTTTATTATACTGTAATTGTATCTATCGTAATAACTATAATTATCATTGTTTCATTAAGATTACTATAATTTTCATTGCTATTGGTATTACTAATACTAATGTGAGTCATTATGATTATGATTTTAATATCTAGTTATGTAACTAATACTGTCACTATCATTACCATAGGATCTATTGATGTTATATATATTTTCTTCATTATTTCGCCAATTATGTTTTAATTACTATTCTTTTTACTATCATGGTTTAGGTTCTGTTATCCGTATCTTGATCATTGATTTTTTAAATAATTTTCATCATAGTTTTAGCACAACCATTAGCCTTTTATTTCTATCCCTTCATAGTTCTCATCGTCATCGTATTTTGATTAATGTTACCGTAATCATCATAACCATCATTTTAATTATCATTATAGTAATCACAATGTTTCATTCAAACTTCGGTTTTGAAGTAGAGTCTACTTCATGTGTATATAAATTTGGTAATTCTCTCTCAAATTTTAACTTTGAGGTTGTTTTCGCTATTTTTTTTTCTTTCACTTATCTGAAAATCTCCACAAATATGAGTTATCTGAACATTGCGAATAAACTTACTTGATATGCTCCATAGTCACTAGGATGACCATGAAGATATATACATCATGACAGGAGCAAAGGAGATTAAACCACGCTGGCATGATGAAGTCAACTTATCATGCAGTGCCCTCAAGCAGGACCTGTACACGATATTCTACGACCTAGTGGTCATCACTGAAAGACATGTGGGAAAACTAATTCTGATAATCCTCACTAAAATAACGCCACAGGAAAAAGTATCTCAGAACAGCGCAATATAAATATATCATTTCAGATTATCTAGATTATGAATAAACATTAAACATTAGATATCATAATCTGACTCTGTTGGCCAAAAATATAAGCCGCAACCACGCAACACCCATCCTCTTCAAGACAACTGACTACTCTGACGACAAACATCTTTCCTCCCCATTCCTCCTCTCACTCCGCCCCCCACCCACTCCATCTTCGCCAGGACCCTCTCTCTCGCTCAAGCTTCGTGTGTGTATCTCTTTTTTTCCTCTGCCTCTCTTCTCCCCCCCCCCCCTCTCTCTCCTTCCGTCCGTCCCTCCCTTCCTTTCACTTTCTCCATCTTTTTTTTTCTCTATCTCTCTCATTCTCTCCTTTTTTGTCAGTCTCCCCCATTCTCTCTCTCTCTCTCTTTCTTTTTCTATCTATCTCTTTCATTCTATCTTTCTCTGTCTCACCCATTCTATCTTTCTCTGTATCGTCCATTCTCTCTTTCTACCTCTCACTCTCTCTCTCTGTCTCTCTCTCTCTATCACTCTCTCCTCCCTCTCTATATTTCCCTCTCTCTGTATATCTCTTTCTCTTTCTCTCTTCCTCCCTCTCTCCTTCCCTCCCTCCCTCTCCCTCTCTCTCTCTGTCTCTTTCTCTCTCACTCTCTCTCTCTCTCTCTCTCTCTCTCTCTCTCTCTCTCTCTCTCTCTCTCTCTCTCTCTCTCTCT
>BOPN01009524.1:27500-31899 GCA_017312705.2 Penaeus japonicus | reverse complement strand
CATATATATATACACGTATATATAATATATATATATATATATATATATATATATATATATATATATATATATATATATATATATATGTATATATGTATGTATGAATGTATGTATATATATTTCTTTCTTTCTTTCTTTCTTTCTGTCTTTGTTTGTTTTACTTTTTACCCGAAATATTGCCATATTTTCCCTCTTCCTGGTTTCTGAATAGGTAACAGTTCCTTTTTCTTTCTTATCATTGTTTTCATTACCATTTGTTTGGAAAGTAATGGCATTGATTGGGTTGTTTTTTTGCGGACGTTTCCCCCCCCCCACCCCTTTCTTCTTTTCTCTTCTCCCCTTCGCCCCCACCTCCTTTTGTGAATAGTGTTTTTTTCTGACATTTGGATATATGTATATATATATTTATATACATGTATGAATATGTGAATGTATATATGCGTGTGTGTTTGTGTGTGTGTGTGTGTGTGTGTGTGTATTTGTGTGTGTGTGTGTGTGTGTGTCTCCCTAAGTGTGTACCAATCAACACACACACTAGATATATATTCATCATTCACTCTCACTTGCTTTTAATCATAATACTGAAGAAAAAAAAACAGGTAAAAAAAAAAAAAAAAACACCCAAATTTCCTAATTTGATAGAAGAAAAAAAATCGAAAAAAATATGCCTTTCTCAATTTTCACTTTGTTCAACCGATAGCCCCGGTGCATGCTGTTGCATATTGCTCGGGGATTTCTAAAGCATAAATCATTGCCAGGGAGATGAGGAGCTTTTATAAGGCGTGGCATCATGGCCATAAATCCTTAAAGATGCAGCAGAGTGCGGGAGAAAGTTGCCTTAAGAGATGAGCTTGCGAGAGAGGACACCCTACGAAGAGCGATCGTCCGATAGACTGATATTGGGGAGATATCGAATTAATCGTTATCTTTGGGGATGCTGAGAAGGGTAGGGGTAGGGATGGGGGATGAGGGTAGGGATGGGGATGGGGATGTGGGATGAGTGAGGGAAAAGAGCCAGAGGGTATGGGGAAGGGAAAGGTGGGTAGGGGTAAGAGAGGGATGGGGGAAAGGGGAGGGGAAGAGAAGAGAATGGGAAGAAGGGGGAGGGGGAGGGAAAAGGGAAGAAGGGATGAGGAAGAGAAAAAGGAAAGGTGGAAGGCAGGGAAATAAGAAGGGGGAGGGAGAAGGAAACTAGAGCGGGTGCAGGAAAAGGGGATGAGGAAAGAATAGAGGGAGGCGAAGGGGAGAAGAGATAAGAAGGGAAGGAAAATCAAAAGAAAGGGGGGGGGGTCAAAAACTTCCGCTAAATTTTTTTTTTAAGTCAAAGTAAAAAAAAAAAAAAAAAAAAAAGAGCATGCTAATAATTCATGATAATGATAGCAATAAGAAAGAAAGGGGAACTATCTTCTATTTAGTAGCGAGGAAGAGATAAAAATACAACAATATTTCGGGTAAGAAGTCAACGACAAAGAAAAAAAAAAAATCTTATGCAATAATGAATCTTTTTAGTCTTTATCTACCACCCTTGCTAAGTTCAGAGTTTTGCGGAAGCTTTGATACATGGTCATGATAGTATTATCTATCATGATAATCCCATAAAGATCATAGGGTACAATATTATTGTATTCTATAAAATATCAGCTTAGATGAAATAATTTCATATCTCCCTGTATCTTCAACTTGTTGGCACCTTGAAGTTTAGTGTCTTTATCCTCTCTTTATATTCCTCCTTATATTCCTTAGTTTACATTTACTTCCTAGTTTTACTGATCTTGCTAGTAATCTAAAGTTACCCGAGCTAACTACACAGGCGTGGACAAGCTTTGTATGGACATAGATATTAGATAATAAGATGGGTATGATGATGGCATTATAAGAGTAATAAAGAAAAAAGGAAAGATGAAAGGATGAGTAAATAAAGAGAAGGGAAAAGAAAGAGAGAAAGAGAGGGGGGAGGAGGATATGGAAGAAAGAGGGTGATTCCTTGACAGCCGCTAAAAGTTTCTTGCTTAGGAAGGCTGGCCGTTATCGTAGAACATATGTGAGGGAGAGGGGGACTGGGACGGGGGGGGTGAGTGGGGTAGGGATAGGGGTTGGGGGTGGTGAGTCGTAGAACGTGTATATAGGAGGGAAAAGGGAAGAAAAAAATGACCAGCATGAAAATCCATTGTGTAATGATGGAAAGAGATGGAAAAAAAGTGTGGAAAAGACATTGAGGATAAAGGAGAAGGAGAGAGGATGAAGAAATGAAGAAGATGAAAAGAGAAAGGAATTATGCATTTAATGGTACAACGCTCGTAGTATGTTGTAAGTCAAATGGTGATATGATAATAAAATGATGCAAAGAATGATGATAATAAGTTGCAAAGGACGACGAATAATGAAACATCGCAGAGAAAAATGATGATTGTGAATAATCCATTAAAAAAAAATCAATATGAAAATAAAACACATAGAACCAAAAAGAGAAATCTAAAAATAATTAAATAAAACAGTTATTTAGAATAATACAGATTGAAAAAAAAATAGATAAATAAAACAGTTATTCAAAATGAAACAGATTGAAGAAAAAGAAATAGATAAAACATCAATATATCGAAAAATAAGACAGATATTACTTTAATCAATCTAATTTGTTTCCCCCATCTACAAAGTCATGCATAGATTAATACTCTTGTAGTATTTCCATGTAGGAATTTTTCAAACGGTAAAACAATATTCTCCTTTTTTAAGCTGAAGCGAACGGGATGTAATATGAAAGCGCTCTACACTCCAAAGTAATTACAATTGTTCATACATTTGCATTTGCATCGTTATACATTTATATGTTAATGTGAGCTTTCCAAATTAACCTTTTGTGTATTCGTTTTCCTTGTTGCATTGGCTTACTTTCACATTTCGCTTTCAGATTGTATTCATTTGGATATATTTTTTAAATCTCAAGTTGAATAAGTGATTTGATTAGTATGAAGCAAAAGTAGGTTACTATATGAGAGAGGGATGTGATTCTGTTGTCCTTTTCTTTCTTTCTATCTTCCGTTGGTTGATTTATAACTAGTAAGTCTCTCTCTCTCTCTCTCTCTCTCTCTCTCTCTCTCTCTCTCTCTCTCTCTCTCTCTCTTCTTTTCTCTTCTCTTCTCTCTCTCTCTCTCTCTCTCTCTCTCTCTCTCTCTCTCTCTCTCTCTCTCTCTCTCTCTTCTCTCTCTCTCTCTCTCTCTCTCTCTCTCTCTTTATCTCTCTATCTATCTCTATCTATTTATCCATCTGTGTGTGTCTGTGCTGAGCTATTTGCCTTCTGAATTCCAAATAATGTTGTTAATGATCTTAATTACCTCAACTATTCCAAAACCTCCTGTGGAATGCAAGAAGGTACTTCCTCTTTGACCTGTCACTGATCCGCAAGGGTTAATGGCATAGGCACTACTCAAGGCAATTAGTAGTCTTACCTCAACCTTTATGGAATATTGAGAACGACCTCTAAGCAACTCTTGCAAAGGAGACCACGCCTTGGCACTGTCAACTTTGGAAGCCTAGGTGTTCTATGCAAAGGTCGCCATTACTTATGTACGAGCGAGGCAGGACTAGTGTGGGGTTGTGTCACGTCTGCTCACAAACAGTCCTAGTTTCCTTTCATAACGATAGCGTCTTCTACCTGGTTTAAGTTGCTAATGTAGCTGTGCAATATCGCCATTTGGTATGTCTGTGACAGTGAGTAGGCAGGTATACGACAAGTACCTACTTGATTATTTTTCGCGTCGTTTTTTTCTGTTTTTTAGTCTGTTTGTATATCGAATAGAGATGGTAAGTATTTCATTCGGTTGTAAATGTTGCAAGGGAGTTTATCTGCTCTGAGTTTCCAAATGATGGTAATGGTGAGGATAATAATCATAAAATAATGATAATAATATCGATAAAGAAGTTGATAATGGAATAAAAAGATGATAGTTGTAATAATCATAATACTGCTTCTAATCTTAACAATCATTTTCATAATTGTAATCGTTGTCATTATTCTTGTTTTTTGCCATTAGTATCATCATACTTATTATCATCATCATCATCATCACTACACCGTGCCATAAACTTTTAGTTTTTTTGTGTGTCCCAAGGTAACGAAAGGTTTAAGCCCAAAAGATATAAAATTATATTTTTTCCTTCGACTTTTGCTTTTATACCCAAACATTACAACCGTATCGAGACCATTCAAGACACCTTGAAGTGTATTTCGATGAGCAAAGCTGGATGGGTGTACCGTAGACTTCAGAATGGTGGCCTTCCTGGTAGGGCAAGACAAGTATCCTTGTTACCTTTACCTTTGGGACAACAGGAGCGTTGTGGCGTAATACCATAGGCAGGACTGACCAGCACTAACCGAGATCATAGTAGCGAGGAAGACGAA
>BOPN01009524.1:5000-7500 GCA_017312705.2 Penaeus japonicus | reverse complement strand
CTCTCCTTTCGCTCCTATCGCCTTTTCTGCCTTTCGTCTTATTTACTTTCATTCTGTTTGTTTGTTGTTGTTTTTCCATGCCTGATTTTGTTCAAATTATTTTCTTCTTTTCTCTTGCGCCTTTCTTACTCTGTCCCTCTTCTCTCTTTCTTTCTCTCTCTCTCTCTCTCTCTCTCTCTCTCTCTCTCTCTCTCTCTCTCTCTCTCTCTCTCTCTCTCTCTCTCTCTCTCTCTCTCTCTCTCTCCCATTCGCTCTCTCTCCCTCACTCAATCACCCCCTCATATCAATTTTCTCCTCCCTCCCACCTTCTTCTCTCCCACTACCCACCTTGCCATTTTCCCTTTCCCTCCCCACCTTCTTCTCCGCCCTCGGACATCTGAAAACGCCCCACACCCTTCCCCCATTCACCTGCCTATCACCCCCCCCCCCCACACCACCACCTCCTCGAATCTCTGAGATGTAGAGATAACAAGTCTTCGGTGTTTCTCGTGAGTGGGGGGAGAGAGGTAGGAGGAGGAGGAGAATGGAGGTAGTAGGAGGTAGGTGCGAAGAGAGGGAGGGAAGGGGGTAGGAGGAAGGAGGGAGGTAAGAGAAGGAGGAGGAGGAGGAGGAGGGGGAGGAGGAGGAGGAGGAGAGATAAGGGATGGGATGGATAGACGGGAAGATTGTCGATGTTTACATAAGATAGCGCCACCTGAGGAGACAAAGCAGGTTCTCTTTACACGCTACTCGATCTGACTTTTGGTGGGGGGGGGGGGGGTAGGTAAAGGGGGAGATGAGGGAATGACTTGTTAGAGAGAAGGGGGAGTGGGGGGGGGGTATCACTCTTCTAACTATTACTATTACGATTATGAATATTAATACTACTATTCACATTACTCAAAAAATAGTGGTTAAAAATGGAAAAAATCAGTTATTATTATCATTATTGTTGTCATCATCATCATTTCCATCATCATTACTATTATCATCATTGCATAATTAGAATTACAATATCTTAATCATACAATTATCTAGTCTGCATCACAATCTCATAATCCATAAGAGTGTTTACCACAGAGCCTTTCATCAAGAAAAAAAAAAATCATTGTAGAATTAATTGCTTTCGATCGCTAATTAGTGAAAACTAATTATTTCGAAGATTAAGAAAAAAGGTAATCTTGATATGAGAGAAATATTCACTCATTCTTTACATTACTTAAATGCATCGTCTTTGTAAAGTCATTTAAATATGTGATTAATTCTGTTGTTGGCCATGGAATTACTCTAAGATTATTAATAAGTGATAATTATTTATCTTTTGTAATGTCTATTGACACAATTTTGGCTTTGTTATTTGCCTAATCTCATTATCAACAACTTTATAATTGTAATTTGTGTGTGGGTGGCTGAGATGATTATTATCATTATAATTATTTATATCATTGTTGATGTTGTCATTGTAGTCATTAACATTAGTATACTTATAATCACCCTCGTTATTATCACTAATACTTTCATCTTTTTCATCATCATCATCCTTAATGCCATTATCATTGTTCTGATTACATTATTGTTATCATCATTATGACTATGGTTATATCTTTATCTTTATTGTCATACTCATTAATAGTAGTGATATCATTATTAGTATATACCATTCAAATTACCATTATCACTATTGATATGATGACAATAATGACGATAATCATTATTATCATTTTTATCATCATTGTCATTATCATTATCATCATTATTACTATTATGATTATCATTATCATTGTTATGGTTATCATTGTTATCATTATTATATTTTTATTATCGTTGTCATTGTGTTAATTTTGTTAATACTATTCTTATCATTATCATTATAATCATTATTAATTACCATCATCATTATCTTTATTATCATTATCATTATTGCAATTACCATGATCATGATCATTATCATCCTTATTATGATTATCATTATCAATATGATCATTATCCTTATTGTTATTATTATTGTCGTCATTATTATGTTTATCATTAATATTATCATAATCATGATTATCATAATCATCATTATTATATTTGGGAAATAGGGAAAACACAAGACAAAATCTTACCCCACCTCCATCACCTCGCCCCAAGAAAAAAAAAAAAAAAAAAAAAAAAAAAAAAAACATATACACACATCTATAACCTGTGGCCAGCTGACTCCCCTTTCCCTCTCCATCAAGAGAAGGGACATGTCAGAAACCCCATAAATGTTTGGAACCTTTTCAGAAGACCAAAACTATCTGAGGGAGAGCGTGGGTATTCTGTGTGCATTTTGATTTTTGTTTTCTTTCTTTCTTTCTTTCTTGTTTTAAGGTTTCTTTGTCTGATGGAAAATTGTTGGTTGGTATGGAGAATTTTTTTTTTTTTACTTTTTTCATATATATGTATGTGTTTTATTTGTGTGTTGTGGTTGTTATATCTTCATTTTTCTTGGTTGTTTTCGTTTTCTGGTTGTGTGTGTGTGTGTGTGTGTTGGTGG
>BOPN01009522.1:30000-31943 GCA_017312705.2 Penaeus japonicus | reverse complement strand
TATATATATATATATATATATATATATATATATATATATATATATATATATATATAAACACACACACACACACACACACACACACACACACACACACACACTTACAGACACATACACACATATGTCACGCAAACATAACTGCCTTAAATGCCAGTGTCAGGCCTGTCGTGCATGCAGTCTCCCCTTGCTTACACAAAAGACCCAAAACCAATCTACTTAACTCATAAAACATACACGTACGTCATAATTCGTACATGCCAGTTCCCGTTCACATATATTGGAGATTCTAGTTATTACAGAACATGACTTACGTGTATTCTATATCATTGTTCAAAGGAAGTGACAGAATAGGCGTTTGTACATGCAGTCTGATGTGGAACCGAACATTCTAGAACCCGTGAACAGTACATACCACTGAGGGTTTTCGAGTGGTGTATATATAGGGATACTAGAGTGTACAGTTGTCCAAGAATGTACAGCTGGGATCCTCGCTTTGTACATGTGGAGGGTCCCAACATGTCCCAGATACCTTATTCCTATATTAGAATTGTAGAAAGATAATATTTGATATACGTATATACAGGTATAAAATTTCTGCACATGTTTACATATCCAAATCAAATGAGATGGCAAAGGGCAAAAATATTAGTCATCTATGATAATGATACATACCTAATAAAGGATAACACAAAATGACCTCCGCTGCGTCTTGTCATATGCAACATGATTTTGTTTTTAAATTTGAATAAACATGATTCTCTAATATTCTCCGATGAAAGGGCGAGGCTGCAAGAACAAGAAACAGGCAGGGCCAAACGTCACACATGTTATAAACAAACCACAAGCGATCAGGTCGGGAAATATTTCTCTTTGGGTACGAACCACAAAAGGTCAGATCTGTGTGAGGGTCAGTCGCATGATGAAGTAAATCAGATTAAAAAAAAAAAAAAAAACGAAAATGAAAACGCTCTCCATCCAGCAGAGAAGAAGATTAATGTAACGGGTGAAAATGACATATGCCAGCGTGATCATCGGCCCGCCATTTCCCTTGGGCCCTAAAGGGTTAATCAGGGTACAAAAGTGAGTGCTGGCTCAAGTCGTCTCTTATGCTGTCAGCTGGATTCATGTGTATATGTGGATCTGTCTGTATGGATACTCATAGTGTATATATATATATATATATATATATATATATATATATATATATATATATATATATATACATATATGTATATATATATGTATGTATGTATGCATGTATGCATATATATATATATATATATATATATGTATATATATAGATATATATATATATATATATATATATATATATATATACTCACACACATATATAATGGGGCCTCGACCTTAGGATTCATTTGATTGGCAATTTCCGGTTCAGCAAGAGGTCGGAAACCCAGCCATGATTCCAGATTAGTGATGCTGAGTCAGGACGAGAAATCACAAGCCAGTGCTTCATATTTCAATGTCATTCATTTTTGAATTTTTATTACAAAACTTCATTCACCCGCGATTTTTGGGTTTTGTTTCGGTCGTTTCCATCCAACCTCAAAGTAAAATTCATTCAGTATTCACCTTTATGTGTGATAAAAGAAGCCTTTATACAGTTCGATGTGCTGAGGTTTCCAATCAAACCCTCAACATGTTAAGAACGTGTTCGATTCAGCTTGACCTTCACGCCTTGACATATTTCGTGACTGCGTGACATGGCTCTTTGTTCGTGAGTTTCCCTCCCTTATTAATGCTGTGTCAAGGAATGATCTTATGATCGTTGTAACTGGAACTGTGGTTGTATTTGAGAATGATTCTTAGAGTCAAAATAAGATCGGAAGGGGTGACTTGGCTTTTTTTTCCCAGACTAGTTTTTTTTTTTTATTATTATTGTTTTGCCATTTACAGGCTAATGTCAAGGTCCCACTCTG
>BOPN01009522.1:22500-25000 GCA_017312705.2 Penaeus japonicus | reverse complement strand
AATCTATCTATTTCTGACCCGGAATGAATCAGAATGAATAACATGAACCACAACATATGTAAGGAAGAAGGACCAACCGCTGACAAGGAGATGCTGACGTTGTTCGAAGTCAGAGAGCCAGTCGCATTCGCCACGCTGACGTCCACCACCTCGAACTGACGGGGAATCTCTGACCCGTTCATGGTGACGTCAGCATGTCCAGGTGATGTCAGCATGTTCATTTGCATTGTTGCTGACGGAGAGAAATCCAGAAGTCACTCCCTTTCCTTGTGGGAACTCCATGTCTTTGAGTCGTAATCTTTGTTTATGTTGTGGGGGTGGGGAGGGGAGGGGTGGGGGTATAAACCAATGATATCCTCTTATGTATATATATTTTTTGTTCTTTTCTTCTTCTTTTCTTTTTTCTTTTGAAATCACGTTTTTTTGTTTGTTTGGGTCACCACTTCGTTCTTTTTCCTTCTTTTTTTAGATCCATTTCATTTAATTTTCTTTTCTTTTCATTCGGTCGAAAGTCTGATCGTTTTTTGGAATTGGCGAAAGTCACTCACACTCTGTCAGAGTTGTTTATGTAACACTGATTTGTACTTTGGCATTGTTTTTCTTGCTACAGGGACCGACTCGAAGGTTTGAGCGAGCGATAGAAAGAAAAAAAGAAAAATGAAAAAAGGCAAACTGTGAACCCATTAACGGAAGAAATTCACAAAGACTTCACACTTTGGAACGTAAAAATCTTTCCGACTTTGAACTCGTGCATTTCCATGATCCCATAAGGCTTACAGGAATACATCGTTGCCTTTGTATTTGTTTTCTTTCTTTTTCATGTGCTTTTCCGCTTTCTAGGGCCATCGGTGAGCTCATGTTGGGTTACAAACGACCAAGGGAGGATTTTCGGAAATTCTTAGACTTGGAAACTGGAAAGACTCGAATGTTCGCGAGAATTAGCTGTTGCGCCTTTTTCTTCTTGTTTTCCGATCATTATTTCCTATCACTTTTTGGTTTCTTTTTCGATGAGATACGAGAGATAAGGATTATACCGAGATTCGACAGATATAACACACATACAATTCAGAAAAGTAGTATCTCCCTTCAGATTATTCTTTTCTTTCTTGTTTTCTTTTTCAGTATTTTTTTTTACCGAATTATTAACAGACCACTTATACCTCCCCCTCTACTTCTTACTTTTTCCCCTTTGAGTTTTGGTTTCTTCCGCTCGGTTCGTCCGCACGAGAGAGAAAAGAGAGGGATCTAGGAGAGGCTCTTAAGGTGACACTCGCAATATAAGGTTCCTTCTACTTGGAATCGTGTCAATAGTCCTTTGGCTATTCATCCTGTGCTCCCCCTCACACTGAGAACACATTCGTAAAGTTCTGGAAGGATTTACCAATCTATTTTTCAACACACTTTTCTTTTTCTCTTTTTTTTTTTCTTCTTTTTTTCCTAGGGGGATTGTATTATCTGTTATTTCTTTTTTTTCTAATCGCTTTCTATTATTTCTTGGTTACTTATTCGTCTTATTCGTAGAATTACCAGAGGAGTGTGGCAGTGTGTAGCGACGCTTGGTGACGTCAGAGAAGGGGGGGGGGGCGATGGAAGTTCTTTTGTTGGTGGACGGAATTCTCCTCTTGTATTCTTCTCTTTTTCTTCTTTCTCCTTCTCCTCTTCCTCTCTTTTCCCGCTAGATTCTTTCTTCTTCTTCTCCTCGCTATCTATTTCAATTCTTCTTCCTCTTTCTATTTTTTTTCTCCCTTTTTCTTTCTCTCCTTCTTCCTGTTCCTCCTCTTCCCCCTAAACTATTTTTCTCTCTCTCTTTCTCTCTTCCTCTCCTTCTTCCACTTCGGTCTCCTCTCAGCCCCCGGTTGAAGTATCCCTTTCCTCCCTTTCTTATTCCCTTTTCTTGCCTTTCTTCCCCTCTTTTTCTTTTCTATATTTACGAGAGTCTATTTTTCAAGAGTGTTTCATTGTGCGCGCAGGTCAAGAACTCTACGTCCATTAGTTATTTCTCGATACACAGCTCAACCTCTTCCCTCTTTTCCACATCTCCCCTCATCAATTTCTCCAATATGCCTCCTTCTCCCCTCATTATCCTCAAGACTCGTACGCTGTCTCACCGATGGCAGGTCGTCGCACTAGCCCCTCAGGGTAGAAGGCTGATGGTAAACACAAGACTCTTCTGGGGGCCGAGGTAGTCATGGCAGCGTAGTCGTAGCAAAGGTAGTCGTGAGGCATTGGGGGTCGTGGTGGCAAAGGCACGAGGGAGTGGCATTCATGCTATCTGGAAGAGAGAAAATGAGGGATTAATTATGACTGATTGGGAAGAGAAAGGGAGAAATGGTCGTGTGGGGTGGGGTGTGGGAGGGGGGGGGGAAAGGTAGACGAGAGGGAGAGAAGGAAGGAAGGATGGTGAAGGAGGGAGGTAGAGAGAAAAGGAGGAAGAAAGGAAGGGAGTGAGTGAATGAGTTGTGTGTGTGTGTGAGAGAGAGAGAGAGAGAGAGAGAGAGAG
>BOPN01009522.1:0-5000 GCA_017312705.2 Penaeus japonicus | reverse complement strand
TTCTCTTTCTTCTCTCTCTCCTCTCTCTCTCTCTCTCTCTCTCTCTCCTCTCTCTCTCTCTCTCTCTCTCTCTCTCTCTCTCTCTCTCTCTCTCTCTCTCTCTCTCTCTCTCTCTCTCTCTCTCTCTCTCTCTCTCTCTCTCTCTCTCTCTCTCTCTCTTTCTCTCTTCTCTCTCTCCTCTCTCTCTCTCTCCTCCTCTCTCTCCCTTGCCCCTTCGCTCCTCCATTCATCCTACTCTCCTTCTTCCATTTCCCTCCCCTCCTCTTCTCCTCCTCCCTCCTCCCTCCTCCCTCCTCCCTCCATTCCCAGGGAGGGGGAGGGAGGGAGGGAGGGATGGAGGAAGGGGGGGGAGAGGAAGAGGGGGAAGGAGGGTGAAAGGGAGGAAGGGAGGGAGGGAGGGTAGCGAGAGGGAGAAGAAGATGGAGAGAAAGAGAGAGAGAGAGAGAGAGAGAGAGAGAAATTGAACAATAGAACAAAAGAGATGGAATATATGATAAATGATAATAACAGTAATAATAAAGATAAAGATAATAGAAAAGATATAAGATGATATACCATGATACAAAATTTAATTATAATGACAACGGACATGTAACTCGGTTCATAAACTTAATCAAGGGAGGAGAGAGAGAGGCAAAGAAAGATAGGAAAAGAAGAGGAAGAAAGGAAAGAAGAAGAAGAGGAAGAGGAGGAGATGAAGAGGAGAAGGAGTAATAAGAGGAACAAGAAAAAGAGACGGAGAGGAAAGAGGAGGAACAAGTCAAGAAGAAAACGAGAGAAGAGAAACAAGAAAACAAAAATAATAGAAAAAAGAAGAAGGGGAGGAGAAAGAGAAGTGAAGAAAGGAGGAGAAAGAGGAAGAAGAAAATCAAGAAAAAAAATAATAATAATAATAAAGAAGAAGAGAAGAGAAAGAGAAGGAGAAAGAAGAATAAACCCAAGAAGCAAAGAGAGTAAGAGAAAGAGAGGGGAGACACAAAAAGTAAAGGAAGAAGGAAAGAAAGAGAATATAAAGAAGAAGAAGAAGAAAATAAGAAGTATATAAGCAAGAGTGAAAAGGAGGAGGAGAAAGAAGAAGAAGAAAAAGGAGAAAGAGAAAGAAGAAAAACAAGAAAAAGAAAAAGAGAGGAACAAAAACTCAAGGAAAAAGGAAAGAAAGAGAAGATAAAGAAGAAGAAGAAGAAGAAGAAAACAAGAATTAAGATAAGAAAAATCGGAGAAAGCGAAGTAGGGAAGCACAAGAAGCGAAGAGGAAGAGGGAGAAAAGGAAGTCCGCGTCGCCGCCCTGGCTAATTAGGATTTTCCAGCTTTTGATAAATGTTCCTGCAGGAGGAAGCATCCGGAAGAGTCCTGGGAAGCGTAATGAGGCGTCGGGCAAGATGGCTGCCCTTCGAGGCGGATGAGCAAATTGCTTTGTTAAAGTTTCCCCTTTGAAAAGAAAACGGAGATGATTTTTTTGTTTCGTGGGGGTTTTGTTTTTGTTTTGGTAAGAGTTAGAGTGAAGATAGAATAAAGAAAAAGAGGAGGATGATAAATAATGGACGGTAGAGAGAGAAAGATAGCGAAATTAAGATAAAAGTGAAGATAAGATAAAGGAAAAGAAAATTAAAAAAAAAAAATAATAGACCGTAGAGAGAGAAAGAAAGCGAAAATAAGATAAAAGTGAAGATAAGATAAAGAAAAAGAAAATAATAATGGACCGTAGACAGAGAAAACGAAAGCGAAATTAAGATAGAAAGACGAAAGGGAAACGAGAAAATGGATTTGTTAAAATTCCGCCTTTGAAAAAAAGACAAGAAAACGGAGATGAGATTTTAAAGATAAGTAAATTCCAAGAGAAAGGGAAGATGATAGGCAACCCGAGTCCACCAATAGAATCCTATAATCAGCTGATATCCTTTGCCACAAGTGGACAATCAGCTGTTCCCAATATAAACAGACCAATATCAGATCTTACTTCAAAGAAATTCATGACATTCGTGTGGTGTCCTCTTGGCATTACAGATATCACAGGGCTGGTATCATATTACTGCCACGCATAACAGGCATGGCTTCTCGATATTACTCGTATTATACGGATGGCATTATAGCATTACATGTTATTGTGGATGCCGTTTGATATGGTTATTACGAGTTGCAGACTGTGGTTTTACACGTGCATGTGGGTGAGTTTCGGAATGTTTTCGTGGGAAAGAGAAAGATAGGAGGAGGAGGATAGAGAAAGAGGTGAAGAAAGAGGGTGGGGAAGAGAGAGAGAGAAAAAAGAGAGAGAGAGAGAGAGAGAGAGAGAAAGAAAGAGAGGGAGAGAGAGAGAGAGAGAGAGAGAGAGAGAGAGAGAGAGAGAGAGAGAGAGAGAGAGAGAGAGAGAGAGAGAGAGAGAGAGAATAGAGCCAGAAAACAGAATAAAATTTACAAATGTGAACTTTACAAGACTAAAACTTCAGGTCTCTGGAGAGATTAATAATCACAGACAGCATCTCAAACACGTAGATCATATAATTCACTCATTATTCACTAACGCTTATCAGTATTGAAAGTGATATTCCCTTTCTAACTGAATTAAACTCTTAGTCAAAGTTACGACGCGAAAACAACAACAGTAACTTGAACAACAACAGTAATATTAACAACAACAACATGAACAATGATAGGAATATGAACCACAACAACAGCAAAAACAACAATAACAAAAACAACATAAACAACAACAGCAATAACAACAACAAAAACGACATCAACAACAAGAAAGACACCATAAACAACAACAACAAAACCCCCCACCACAAACGAGAAAGAATGATAAACAACAACAACAACAACAAAACAACAAAAAACCCACCACCAACAAAAAAGACACCATAAACAACAACAACAACAACAAACCCCCACCACCAACAAAAAAGACACCATAAACAACAACAACAACAAAACAAACCCCCACCACCAACAAAAAAGACAACAACAACAACAACAAAAACCTCTATCACCAACAAAAAAGACACCATAAACAACAACAACAAAATAACACCAACAACAAAAAAGACGCCATAAACAACAACAACAACAAACCCCCACCACCAACAAAAAAAGACAATAACAACAAAAACCTCCACCACCAACAAAACATACACCATAAACAACAACAACAACAACAAAACAACAACAAACCCCCACCAACAACAAAAAAGACAACAACAACAACAAAAACCTCCACCACCAACAAAAACTACACCATAAACAACAACAGCAACAAAAAACAACAACAACAAAACAACAACAAAACAACAACAAAAACAACACATGAGGAAATTACACCTAAGCTAAACCGCTAATCCATTCCATTTCTAAGTGCCTCTCTCAAACTGCAACATCGTCAACAAGTAATTATGATTCAGGTTGCAAGGAACGCCACACCGCAATTGCTCTTTCGTCGCATTAATTAAAGTGGGTTTAGGGTGCGTGGTTGCATTCTGTGCTTGCAGGTCATTTGCATAATTAGTTGAGGTTCTATAGGATTAGGATTTAATAGTAGATTTCCTAGTGACTGTAGTGGTACTTTGGTAGTGGTAGTTTAGTAGGGGTGATAGGGATTGCAATAATGATATTGATGATAGTGACGATGGTAATGATGATGGGATTAATGGTAAAACAAGAAGAGCAATAATTTTGATGATAATGATGATGGCAATGATAGTAAAACAAGAAGAGCAATAATTTTGATGATGATGGCAATGATGGTAAAACAAGAAGAGCAATAATTTTGATGATAATGATGATGGCAATGATAGTAAAACAAGAAGAGCAATAATTTTGATGATAATGATGATGGCAATGATAGTAAAACAAGAAGAGCAATAATTTTGATGATGATGGCAATGATGGTAAAACAAGAAGAGCAATAATTTTGATGATAATGATGATGGCAATGATAGTAAAACAAGAACAGCAATAATTTTTATTGACAGTGATGATGGGAATGACAACCATAATAATACTGATGATAAGGATTATCATTATCATCATGATATTGATACTGATACTAATAATTGTGTTAATGATAATAGTGTGAATTAAAATAAAAATACGGAGAAAACGAATGAGAAGAAAAAATAATTACAATAAAAATGATGACAACGATAGCAATAATATTACTAATGATGATGATGATGATAGTGACGGCGATAATGTTCATCATCCTCATCACAATAACATTATTTTATTTTTTGTTAACAATGATAGTAATATTAATAATGATGATAACGAAGTAATAATGTTAATGATGATGATGATAATGATGATAGTAGTGATAATAATTATGATGATAACAAAACACTCATCATCAATATAACAATAGTAATAATCATCATCATGAATACGATGATAGAAATGATAACAATAAAAATTATAGTAATAACAATAATGAAAAAAAGGTAATCATGATATTATCATTACAATAGTTGTAATAATAGTAACAATAGAAATAAGAATAATGATAATGATAATGACAATAATAATAATAATAATAATGATAATGATGTTAATAATAATTACAATGATAATGACAACCATATTAACAAAAACAATACAAATAACAAACAACGGAAACAATATTAATCAAAATTATAACAATAAAAATCACTACAACGGATTAATGCAATGGATCATGCAAATGCCTTGTCAATACGTCTATCACATAGAACCAACACATAAGCATAGCGTAGCGGGAACATTGATAATATTGATAGCCACGTTGCATGTGTCATTCTCAATATTTCTCCTCATTACGTTGATCATTTTGCAATTAAATCTGACATTGCAAGCGGTGATAGTCATCTATAAACGTTCAGTCACGAAAAGATTAAAAAAAAGAAGAAGAAAAATTACAAGGTGTTATTGACAGGTTTTGGTGACTGGCTAATTTGTGTTCAAGGATGGAAGGGCCACTTGCCATAATGGTGATGATGATAATAACAAAGGTGGTAATGATGATTATTTTGACG
>BOPN01009521.1:22500-27500 GCA_017312705.2 Penaeus japonicus | reverse complement strand
ATATATATATATATATATATATATATATATATATATATATATATATATATATATATTTGTTCGTTTATCAACAAAACACCGTACCTTACCTTGCAAAAGATAATGGGCATAAACTGTGCATCAATTATATACCAGGGACAGAGAGAAAGCAGAGACAAATAAATATACACATAGAAGACAGATGACAGAAAAAAAGGGACCACAGAAACCTTTTCGTCCTTCGCCAGCTCAAATGGCTCAGTCCAACATGGCCGCTGCTTTGTGTATAAATAGACCACGCGCTTGGAAACCGAGTGAGCTTATCTCTTCGTTTTTGTCTCGTTTTATTTCTCCACACCATTACTTGAACTGCGAGAATACGACTCATCCCTAATGACACAGGCAGTCAAAAGAGAGAATGAATCATGTACAGCGCACAATTGCAGCCATTTTGCCAACGTGGTAATCACCCGGCGCTCAGGATCGTTTAAGTATGATACGCATCGGAAACTAACCGCTCTTCGTCTCTTGAATAGCTGCGCCGCTTAATGTCTGCCTGTCTGTCTGTCTCCTGTTCATTTGTCTTTTTACACACACACACGCGCGCGCGCATGCATGCATGTATAAATCTGTCTATCTCTATATATACATATATATGTATATATATATATATATATATATATATATATATGTATATATACATATACAGGTATATACATATATCTACATTTATATATAAATAAATATATATATATATATGTATATATATGTATATATATATATATATATATATATATATATATATATGTATATATATATACATATATATGTATATTATATATATATATATATATATATATATATATATATATATATATATATATAGAGAGAGAGAGAGAGAGAGAGAGAGAGAGAGAGAGAGAGAGAGAGAAATAATAATAGAGAAAGAGAGAAAGAGAGAGAGAGAGAGAAAGAGAGAGATATGTATGTATGTATATAAATATATATATTATCACTTTTACTATTACTATTACTATTAATATTTCGCTATCATTATTAGCATCGTTATTTGCAGGTTGACATAAATCCTTGGTCATAACCCACGACCAAGGGTTCCATAGGTTTTTTGTTTGTTATTCAAAGTTCAGTCTTCTTGAGTTTTCTTCCCATTCCTCAGTCCATTCACCAAGTGTCTCTGTCGCACAGCCCAGTGCTGTCATCACCATAGAAACGCTTTTATATTTCTTACATTCCACATTTTTTAGAATCTCCCGTTTCAAATACTGATTCTTTCCGATCACCTTTCATCGGACTGATCCTCCTGGTTATGCAACATCTATGATGAATACTTCTTTTGTCCTCTTTATTCACCATGGCGACATCTGGTCTCCTACCTTCTATTGCATGGCCACTTTTTTATTTACGTCTTATAAAAGTTAATTAAACAGTCATAATCGATAACGCTTTCGGGTTCATGTTCGTGCCACTTTCCTTTCCTTTTCGGTCCATACTGTGCATCTGTGCAACATTATCATGCCTCCGTTTGCATTTCCTCTGCTCTAATTTCCTGCCTCCACACACAACACAAATCACGCTTTCATCTCACCACACAAATTGCATAAAGGGGACTCAGTCGTTTTATCAATATGATGTTTGAGCGAGTTTACCCGAAGCGCCTGTTCTTGAGCAGCAAATGTCAGAGCTTCTGTTTGCAATTTCAGGGCTGATTTCCGTCGTCATTTCCAAGCTTTAAATCATCTATTAACAGAAAAAGGTTGACCACGGTTTGTTTCTCTCCCCACTCAGAGCAGGCTTTAGCTTTTTTAAAATCAAAGATCATGAAACCACAAATGACAAGGGCGAAAGGCTGTCTCCCTGAAATATACCTCTTCTTACAGCCACGTCCCCTAGACTTCCCCAGATGACATCAACCCTAGTTTATATTTCATCATACTATGATAAAGGAATTTCCTAACATTTTCTGCAAAACCAAACAGTTCCAAATACTCCTGATCCAACTGCGGGGGCCATATCGTACGCCTTCGTGTAATCTATCCACGCCATAGCAAGAGACGTTCCTTAGCACAGCCTTATCAATATACATCTGATCTTTCGTTTCTCGGCTGCCCCTATGACAGCCTTCCTGCTCCTCAGGTCAGATGCTTTCCTGTGCTTAATACTCACACATTTCCTCAGCAGTCACCCCTTTGAAAAATTTCCGCATAAGTGGTAAGCAAGTTATGGTTCTTACACTGCTTCCTATTCATTGATTTCGTTATCCTCAGGCCGTCCTGTCTTTATCCTTCCTTTTATTCACTCCTATTCCGCATCCTGCTTGTGCTTTACTTTCGGCATTGTTTTTTTTCTTTCTTTTTCCTGAACGATAGTGAAAGTAATAATGATAATATCAATAATGATGATAATAAAGATAATGAGGGTAAGACTTATGTTAATGATTAAAATTATAATGATGATGATAATAATAATGATAATACAGAAAATAACGACGATGATGATAATAACAACAATAATAAAGATAATGATAATAATATTGATAATGATGATGATATTAATAACAATAGCAATACTGATAATGATAAGTATAACGATAATTATATTAATGATAATGATAAGAATATTAATAATGATGATGATTATGATAATGGTATTAATGATAACAGTGATAATAGTAATTATAATAATTTATTAATTAATTCTTTAATGGTAATGATGATAATGATCATGATAGTAATAATAATAACAATAAAGATGAAAATTATAATAATGATAATAATGATTGTAATAATAATAGCAATTGTAATGATAACAACAACAATAGTAATTGTAATTATAATAATTGTAATGATAGTAACATTAAGAGAGATAATAATAATAAGAAAAATTGTGAAAAGTAGAGTAATAATGATGATGATGATAATAATGATGTTGATAATAATGATAGCAATAATGATACTGATGATGCTAATGCTAATAATAAAGATAATAATAACAATAATGACTATAATGATGATGATTACTAATACTAACGATGATATCAATAGAATAAATAATTATAATGATCAAAATATATCACTAGTGATAGTAATGTAACAACAATAAAAAAATAGTAATGATAATGATGATAAGGATGATAGTGATGATGATGATGGAGATGGCGAAGAGCAGACTCACGGGGAAAAAATCTTCTGAGAAATCTATTGTCTGAGAGAAATATCTATTTCGTGTCGTTTTTAGGTGCTTATGGCAACTGTATAGGGAAATGAAATGTATATATATGTATATATATATACATATATATATATATGTATATATATATACATATATATGTATATATATACATATATATACATATATATGTATATATATACATATATATGTATAATATATATATATATATATATATATATATATATATATATATATATATATATATATATATATATATACATATATATGTATATATATATATATATATATATATATATATATATATATATATATATATATATTATATATATATATATATATATATATATATATATATATATATATATATATATATATATATATATATAATATGTATATATATATATATACATATATATATATATATGATATATATATATATATCTGGCAACGAGTAGGGGAGGTGTCTTGTATATCAGTGAACTGTGGCGGCACAGCATATGGTGAAAATATCTGTGAATGTCTAGAGTGCATATACGAACGAAATAGAAATAAGAAATTACAAAGTACTGTAGAAAAAAAAAAAAAAAAAAGAATGCCACAAAAATCTAGCCCCTTCAAAGGCAGTGAGATGCCTAAAGTGCCACAATATAAATGATGGAAAACATTGAGTTATAACTTCTATTATAGTGATTTACAAGTATATTCAGACATCTGAGGACGTCTGAATATATTTCTAATATAAAATCATACCATCCAAGCAAGCCAACAGAAAATGAGTCAAATATCGCTTAACGCTCCGGAGCCATAGATGCCACGTTAACACCAGTGCCAAGGGTCAAAGGTGATCAACTACCATCCAACATCTGGCCTGAGTAAATCCATTCCTAGTTCGTGAGTACATTATACTATAGAATCAAATATGTTATGTCTCCAGTCTTCATAAATCTAATCATGCAACCACACTGAATATCAGTCTGGAAAATTATTCGTAATGAAAGCCCAACACAAGATATGGCATCACCAACGGTCAAGGCCACCATAGGACGCTCAAATGGTTTAGGTACCAACTAGTAATTACCTATCCGAATTGTTGCCAGATATATGTATACCATTACCTACTATGTATATTTAAACAAATTATAATGCATGGGCACATTATAATTTACGTGCGTGCGTGTGCACGCGTGATCGCTGTTATGTATGGGTGCTGTGTGCATACATACAGGGGTATACATACGCTTGGAGTATGTGCATAAATACTTATTTGTACATATATATGCGCCTACGCTGTACATTCGCGGGCACAATTTATATATAGTAACGAATATAAGTGCGGGCACGGGAGCGCGCATAACCATGCAAACATGCATTTTTGTGTTTTTTTGCATGTATATATAAACAAATGTCCATTCTCACATGAGTAGACTGGAAGGTCCTGAGATAGATTGGGGGATACTAAGATCTCCTAATAACATGCGAGACTAACTCAAATGTGTTATTGGAGATTAATGGTAGCCTCCGGACTAAAATTACTCCCCCCACCATGCACAAGGCCGACAGGTGGGGGTATCAGGCCATACCCCTCTTAAATATGATTTCCCAGTCAAGACAACGGCCCTCATTCCCCGGAAGCGAAGGAGCCCCTGGTCACGGCGGCGATCAGATTGGTTCCGGAGCAGAGGGTGCTAAAAATATCCGGTTAGACCCAGGCCGCCTAAAGATGATGAATTTATGCACATACAATGTAAGGACCCTGAGAACAGAATCTGATCTTTTGACACTGCTTGTGGAACTTTCATTTATTAATTGGG
>BOPN01009520.1:30000-31961 GCA_017312705.2 Penaeus japonicus | reverse complement strand
TATATATATATAGTATAATGTATATATAATGTCCATGACGCTAGGGCTGATTCTTGTGAGACAATGCTTCTAGTTGGTTGGTTGGTAGGTTGAGAATATGTTTATAAAAGCATTAGAACCAAGTTAAAGTTTAAATCATATTCCGTGTAAAAAATAAGCATGTATGTAAATATGACAAGACATCATACACAAAATATCATTTCATATTCGCAATTACGTCATGTATGATAAAATGTTTATCTTTTGATTTTATGATTGGTCGATTACAGTTTTTCCTGATACCGCCCGAGATAAGATCCAACTTGATGCCGCTTTGTTGGGATTAGCATAGATTAGCGGTCGTGTGACATGCAACGATATGCAACGATGTCATTTGGTGTTTGTGGATTGTTGCTTTACACTCCATTCCCGGGAATCTTGATCTGTTAATAGTTATTTTTTTTATTTTTTTATTTATTTATTTGTTCTACACCATTACACATTACAAAACAGTATTGAATATAATATGAAATAGTATTAGTACCAATATTGTAACGACTTTATGTGATAATAATTGCAATGAGCAAAAACAGTATCGTTTGCTAGGATTTCGGTCAGGACCTTTACTTGGCATCCCAAAATACACATTGGGATATCCAACTTGGAACCGTACATGAGTTCGCGAAACAAAAGTAGAGGTAACGTGTCACGTGACATAAGAGAACAAAACTCCACTAACCTAATAATACCTAAGCTCTGCAAAAACGCTTAGTCCATTGTCTTCAGCCTCTTTTTGTACTTCCTTTCTCTCTTGAGGAATTTCCAACATCCGCATGGTTCCTCATCATTCTCCTTCCTCCGCCCCGAAACACACTTACACGAATCATCGTTTCCACTGGCTCAAAGGTGTCAGTGGACGGGGAAAAGGTGTCAGTGGACGGGGAAAAGGTGTCAGTGGACGGGGAAAAGGTGTCAGTGGACAAGGAGAGGGTGTTTTTCTGTTGCTAACCTGCACCTCTTCCCCGATCCCTGGAATCACAGTTAGGTATCTTTATTATCTGTTGTTCATCACCAATGCGCATTATTTTAGCAATCGAACATTACACTATCTAAATAACAGTTTTGTATTCAAATATGCAATACAGGGTCTGCAACCAAGCATCGTGAAATTTCGCTCGCTCGAATAGTGGCAAGGACGTTTCTGCAACTCTAACTTTAATCGAATCTGCACAAATTATGCATAAATCTTTATAAAATTTCGGTTCTTTGTATTTCCTTTTATATGCATTATAATGATAATTTTCATGTGACATTTCAAATAAATTAGCTAATTTAGGGCAACACTTCTAAAACAAGTAAAACTCTGTTTCTCATTTAACACTACTTATTCACAATAGTTCTTATTAACATGCTTAAATACTTTACTGTACCGGAGGCAAAAGGGCAAGCTATCAAATGTCATTGGTTATTACACCAAATTATTGCTTTTACATGACACCGCATTACGTTTCCCTGTGTAGAGGTTTATATAAAAATCTAAACACCATCCACACGTTAATTTCGTTACTTGTGTGTGTGTGTGTGTGTGTGTGTGTGTGTGTGTGTGTGTACATGTATATGTATACATATATATGTACATGTATGTGTATATATATACATACATACATATATATATATGTATGTATGTATATATGTATATTATATATGTATATATATATATATATATATATATATATATATATATATATATATATATATATGTATATATATATATATATATATATATATATATATATATATATATATATATATATATATATATATATATATATATATATTATATATATTATATATATATATGTATATATATATATATATATATATATATATATATATATATATATATATATATATATACATATATATATATATATATATATATATACATATTATATATACACATACACATATATATATATATA
>BOPN01009520.1:10000-12500 GCA_017312705.2 Penaeus japonicus | reverse complement strand
AGAGAGAGAGAGAGAGAGAGAGAGAGAAAGAGAGAGAGAGAGAGAGAGAGAGAGAGAGAGAGAGAGAGAGAGAGAAAGAGAGAGAGAGAGAGAGAGAGAGAGAGAGAGAGAGAGAGAGAGAGAAAGAGAGAGAGAGAGAGAGAGAGAGAGAGAGAGAGAGAGAGAGAGAGAAAGAGAGAGAGAGAGAGAGAGAGAGAGAGAGAGAGAGAGAGAGAGAGAAAGAGAGAGAGAGAGAGAGAGAGAGAGAGAGAGAGAGAGAGAGAGAGAAAGAGAGAGAGAGAGAGAGAGAGAGAGAGAGAGAGAGAGAGGGAGAGAGAGAGAGAGAGAGGAAGACATATACTGTCTATATATATTAGCAAATCCATTCTACCAGACGTGCGGTATTACCAACAAGAAGTCCGCTTCGGCTGTTGTGGCGACAAGGTCTACGAGAAATTCCAGATCGACGTGTCCCTCATGACATGGATTCAAGTGTGCTTTGCTCTGGACATCGGAGCGAAGACACTCCGATTTCAGAACAGCGACCAAGACAACATCGCCAAGTCTATCTCCCGAAATTCTCCCGAGAGCGTCAGCGATGGCGGCTTGCTGATGCTCGGCCAAGATCAGGACACGGTCGGGGGGTCGACGGAGGCCACCCAGAGTCTCCACGGCTACCTGCAGGACCTCGTCATCCTCAATCGGGCGCTTTCCCCGGATGAGATGAAGGCCTTCACGACGTGCAAGCATTGGAGCGACTGGACCTCCGTGCTTGTCGACTTCCAAAACATTCAAGAGACGTTTAATTTCGGCGCCGTGACGAGCGTCGTGGATTTGGGCTACGGTGACGCGTGTGTCGAGCTGCAGGTCAACGTCGCGCTGTTCCCCGAGACGCGGGACTTCGAGTCCAGCCGAATCTTCTGCGAGGCGCTTGGTGGCTCGATCGTCCTCCCCAAACGGCAGCTGGAAAACGATTACGTCACTTACTTGGGGCAGAGGCACTGCGAAATCGCTCGAATGTGGTTGGGGGTCGAATATCAGCCTGGTCGGGATTACGTGGAGATCGACATGAATAACACCATAGCGTACGAGTCTTGGGACCACGCTGTGCAAGGGACGACCAACAGCTACGCTGTCCTCTACACGAAGCGAGCGATAGGGATGAGGAACTGGGGGATCTCGACGGCCGACAGAAAGCTGTGCACAACTTGCAGCCACGACAAACCCTTGGTTCTGAAGGTTCGAGGACTCTGCAAGGAGAAAAAACTCGACAAGAAGTTCCTGATCCACAGTTATTCGAACCGAAAACCAACATTCGTCGGCATCGTGTCCTCGAACGTGACTTGGATCGCGTACAGCATCACCCAGGACCTCTTCGCCGGGTACTGGAGGCTCTTCCTGACGGCCAGGCCAGACATCCACGCCGAGATGGTCATGGAGACAAGGTACTCATACCCGGTCGGCACGCACACCTGGGCCATCAGCAACGACATCTGCACGGGCGACGTTAAGAAGCTCAAGTTCACCACATGTGGCAGGGGAATGTTCACCTGCGACGACGGCTCCTGCGTCAACGTGACGCTCCGCTGCGACAAGAAGGTGGACTGCATCGACAGCTCAGACGAGGAGCGGTGCAACCCGGTCCTCATCCCCGACGGGTACGACCGGACGATCCCGCCGCCTTTCATCGAGCACACCTTCCCGGCGGACATCGTGATCGAGGTGGACTTCCGCTTCATCCGAACCATCAGGATCTCCGACTTCAGTCTCTCGCTCGACCTCCGCCTCTCGCGCCGCTGGAAGGACGGGAGGCTCAGGTTCCGCAACCTCCGCGCGGACATGAGTTACAACGTGGTGGAAGACCTTCGTCAGGTGTGGCTGCCCGAGCTGACGCTGGCCGGCGCTGACCATCTGGTGGCCGAACTGAAGGAGAGGAAGGAGTTGAACTTCGTGGACAGGCAAGGGCAGCCGCTCGAGGATGACGATGCAGAGCTGGATGAAGGTCAGTGTGAGGTCAAAGGGGGAGCTACTCATCCATTTATCAAACCGAAACACGCTTTATGCAATATCTGATTCTGTGCATTTAATTCATGGTATGATATACTACATACTTATGCATGGGTTAGAACGAGGCACACACACACACACACACACACACACACACACACACACACACATACACACACACACACTCTCACTCACACCGGATCTCCGTTTTGCATTTCTGAAATATATGCAGACACTCATGGATACCAATAAAGTGAATGACAATCAAACAAGTCCTACATATCCATAAAAACCGATAAAGTTTGGCATTCAATGCATCTTGCACGAAAGGTAAATTGATTATCAGCTTTAAAGGCACATGGTGTCATGAATATGACAGACCGAAGCAAGTGTTAACTGAAGTTTTTAAGAATATGAGAAGTATTTTTTCTTGGTATTCATAACCATCATCCACACAAAAGCACTTCTTAGGATCTAAAATTAGGCTATAATCTTCCATCTACTTTATATCAAA
>BOPN01009520.1:0-5000 GCA_017312705.2 Penaeus japonicus | reverse complement strand
AAAAGTGGATTGCAATGAAAAAGTAAACTGTGTGTGTGTGTGTGTGTGTGTGTGTGTCTGTGTGTGTGTGTGGGTGTGTGTGTGCATGTGCTCGTGTGTATAATACATAACTAGACACATATTCAACCGGCAATTCAATATAAATATACATAGAGCAAGTCAGCTGCACGGCAAAATATTTCGTCAATGAATATGGACTCCTTTCTCCCGGAAATTAAGTTTTCAAAGCCTTATGTAGAAATCCAAAGGCGAAACGACACAAGGCAGAGTGGATGTTGAAAGCTTGCGCCTCGGAGAGTGAATGTGTATCAAGAATGAATGTAAAGGAACGACACTTTTATATATATTGAATGAAGCTCTTCAGTGGATGCGACGGCAAGGTGAGTCGCCTGCAATTTCGATGTTGATTTATAGAAATACTTTTCTAATTTATCTAATTTCGAGGAGAGTTTTTCGACATTTGTCAATTGTTCATTTGATGGTGAATGCAATACATGTTGTATATCATACAGGAGCAGCATACATAAGCTTATATACACATCTATTAAACAACCAAATTATTAATATTGTTCTTGTCCCATTGTCCATACACATATACAATCTATGCGTACATAATTCGATACATATGTACATGAAGTTATGGAAATACTAAAATATTAAAAATCTATATACATACTGTACACTAATTCATAAACGTATGTACGATTTCGACTTGTATGACAAAAAATCGTTTCATACATTTGTTGCACTGCAATCAAAACTTCCCGATTGCATTCAACGCTACGCAAGAGAGGGTGCTAATACTCCTATACTTCCATTTATTTAAACAATAAGAGCTCTTGAAGTTATTTCAGTAAGCCTACCTCATAGACAGTGACTGCAATCACAACCGTTAAAGGACAGGAAAGGGATAACCTGAATATCTAAAAAAATATATATATATACTTTGGCAGTAGAAGAAATCATCTGGAATGGGACACTGATAATGACAAATAATAATTACTTGGACAACATATTAGTTAAATAAGAAAGATAGTCAATGAACGTTCAATAAACCTTGAACAGTCAACAATACTCCTGGACAGACAATGGGAAGGTGAATTTCATTGCAGAAGTTCTTCTCGCGAATGAAGGACACCACACACTTCTTTCCCAAATGACGTCTCTTCGCCTTCCTTGAGATGAATACTCGACACTTCCTCCTTCTTATCTTCCACCTTCTCGCAGCTTCCCGTACTCCCTCTCCGCTCAGCAGGAGGGCGGGAACGACTCGGCGAAGAAGCTTCTGGTCTTCTACGCGGTCGTCCTCGGGGTCGTCTTCTTCTGTACGAGCGTCTACTTGCCTGTCGCTTACCTCGGGATCATGCAATCGGACGACGTGATGGCTATCATAGAGGGTGTGGCGTACATCAGCTGGTTTGTGACGATTCTCAGAGCGATTATGGAGATGTGCGACAGCATCGACAGCAAGTTCAGCACCCACACGGACTGGCTCTCGTGTATGGTGGCTTGTCTGGGCCTGGGGTACTTGAGTGATAGCACCCGCCATGCAGACTGGCTCATCTACACCATCATGTGGCTCTGGCACTTGCACTCGGGCCTGGAACAGCTACATGATCACGAAAGGATCAGAGGAAAGGCATTTTCCCAACTTGGTCTCGGCTTGTCCGTGGTGCACGTGTCCCCATCTCCAGCGGTTGGCAGCTGGTCCGGCGTTGCAGGAGATACGGAACTAACCCCAACACCCCCCAGACGCCGATGGGGAAACCTCAAAAAGCTTAAACACGTTCATTCTCAACGTCGATTACTTGGTAAACGAAACGAACCAGTACCTAGGTCCTCTGCTCTGCTCGCCTCCTCTTGTCTCTGTTGCTCTTCGTCACGGGCGTTAGCACAGGGGCGAGCACCTTGCCCTTCGTCGCCGGCAGGAATCTCAGTCTGGCCATAGTCGTCTCGGTGTCGGACATGTTCAAGACCAAGGTTAGAGGGGAATAAAAAAACAAACTTCAAAGCATTTGCATTCATGTATTTTTCCATAACCTGCGTTTCCTCTCTTCTAGACTGCGTTTTATCATTTCGCCTGGTTGGTGGATCTCTATCTAGGAAGTGTATCATGAAAATCCTAATCACGAGTGTGTCGTTTCATCATTTTTCAATACAAAAAGAAAGTGAGGGAAGCGTCCAACATTATGTAGGAAACTGTTTTTTCCATAAGGTGCGGCTCTAACAGCCAACCAAAGTGACACCTGCAAAAACATATTGAATATCACTGCTCTATTCTGCTCTGCTCTTTATCATCTACTCACTAATTATGCCATTAGCTACATTTCGTGTTGTGTTCCCTATAAAAGTTTATGTTGTACCTTCTTCTCTATATCTGTTCTTGTGAACAATATATTCAGTTTTGTTATGCAATTCTTTATCTGGTTTATTACTTTTATATCAGCTATCATCCTCTATAATACATTGACACTATATGTTGTCATATCATGTATTTCGTTGTTCATCAAATTCACAACTCAATATTTCAATATCCATATTACATTCACAGTTATAGTTCATATAATTTTTTGTATATACGGTGCAATACAATTACTAGCCACATTTATTTACTCATTTATCTATTCAAAATTCTTACTATGAACAGCATTTTATTTGCTACTCCATACAAAGTATAGTTTGATTTTTTCACATGATGGTTTTCCTTCATTCCGTTTTCATTATGTCTTCCCCTTTCCTCTATGTCTTGCCGTGGTGTGCTTTGGCCCTCGCCCACATTGGGGTCAGAGGGAGGAAGGGGACACGCTGTGTCGAAGGTGTCTGGCTCAAACTCAAACAGACAGACAAACAAGGCGCCCGCACTCACTCTCACACTCACACACACACACACACACACACACACACACACACACACACACACACACACAATCAAAAAATAGTAGAAACACACGCACACTTGTATAAAGAAAGATAAACACAAACTTACAACTACAGACACAAATGGCGTGTAAAACACTGGCCAATGGACAAAGAGCCAGTCATCTTTTAAGGCAATGGCCAGAACTGAAAATTACTCCGATGACTGATTTTGACGACAACCGCCTCGAGAGCCGCCGCCACATAATACATTCGAATTTCGGGAAAATATCGCGAAACCCTGATTACGTTACCTGAGGCACTCTTTCTCTCTAAGCCCTTCTCCAGAATATTATTTTTTCTCTCTGTGGTTCTTTCGGTTCATTCATTCTATCATCTTTCTTTTTTTTCCACACATTCATTCGTAACCTCGATCTGTCTTACTTGCATTTATCATCACTCCCTCTTTTTTTCTTGCCACTCTCATTCGGTCATTCTTTCGCTCTCTATTTCTCTCTTTCCCTCCTTTATTTCCTTTACTCATTCATTCTCTCTCTTTCTGTTTCTGTGAGCCAGGATTCGCTATCATTGGCTACCCATCTACTGAATTCTGTGGCTGAAAGTGATAAGATTTCCACTCTAAATTTTCTCTGTTGCAACCCAGCCTCTTCTGTTACATCTCTTTCATCATCTGTATAACAAATTTCACCCGAAAGATATGCGGATATATCAGTCGACTTCGTGTTGGACATCACTACAGCATCGGGCAATAGCCTGGTGTGACGTCATCAAGGCTTCCCGCGATTTTCTGGAATTCAAATTTGGTCCTGTGGCCTGGCGCACTTAACGGGCGATTTATGTCAAAACTATGTATCCTATTAAGTTCGTTTGTTGATGATAATTTTTAGATGTTTTCGAAAGCTATAATTCTATGAAATAGAAATGGGATTGGTCATCACCTTTTATATAAATTGGCGAATTAAAACGTAAATGTGTGTACACGTTATACGATTATTCTACATAATTAGTTATTACTAGATAATTATGACGTACTTACACTAAAACGGCCATGCTAGTTATATATGATATGGTAGTTATGAATAAATATTTATTACTATTTGTGCAAGACATAGTTGCACATGAACAGTTATTTTAGTAATGCATGCTTCATAATTATACATATAGAGTAATCATTAGATAACACAGTTATGCATGAACTGTTATGCAAGTTACAAAGGAGAGGATGGTTTTAATGAATAGTTTTTTCCAGATACACATGACACAGTACTGTCAGTAAGATTTTTGGTATAACATGAATAACTTTTACTAAGTGTGCATTATGTACTTAGTTATCAGTCATGCATTTAAGATACTGATCATACAAAAAGAATCATCACTAGATATACACAGCATACTAGTAATAAATGAACAATCGTGTTAATTACACAAGACCTAATAGTTATATATGGATAGTAATCCTCTTTAAACGCTGTGACGGTATGGCCCAAACGCTGGAATATCCATCTGCCTATCACCATAGCAACGTATCTATGATAATGCCTCCAAAACAATAGTAATTACAGCTTCGGATGCGCTGTCATTATGTTCAGTATTTGATTTTTAAGTTCGTTTTTCCTTCTTTATTTACTATTCATTGGTTGTTCTCTTTGGTTACTATACAGAAAATTGAGTTCATAAATTTAATAAATAAAGCAAAATGGAATGAAATGGAATGAAAAAAAAAATACGACAAAATCAGAAGGAAAGAGGAGCAAGGGGAAAAAAGTTTTGGTGTAAATTAATATTTCATAACTACGGAGATGCGTTAGATGGTCAAAGCAATATGAATACTTCAATAAAACCGCTTGAATCACAGGAAATTTAAATTAAAAGGAGAAGAAAAAAGAAAAATCGGTGAGTATGAAGCGCAATACAGTAATATTGCAGAGAAACACACACATACTACACATGTACAAAGAAAGGCATATAATAAATCATATACACACAGTATGTTCAAACGCGCTCGGGCACACATACACACACACATATATATACATACATACATACATACATACATATATATATATATATATATATATATATATATATATATATATATATATATATATATATATATATATATA
>BOPN01009518.1:20000-22500 GCA_017312705.2 Penaeus japonicus | reverse complement strand
ATTATAGTGGGTTGCGTGGTCTATTGGGTTAGAAGCCGGGATTGTCACTCTGACGACCCGGATATATATATATATATATATATATATATATATATATATATATAAATAAGTTATATATACATATATATATTGTTATATATATACATATATTTATATGTATATATATATATAAGCACACACGCACACACACATATAAATATGTATGCTTGAATAAACACACACATGTTTTCTCAATACGGGAGATATGCCAGCATTAGAATAATGATTCCAGGGCTTTTAAGTGAGAACATTTTGTAAAAAGTATTCGGGAACTGAATTCGTGATCGTGGGAGGTACTGAAACTTTTCTCCATGAATGGTTATGAAAGGAAATGTTCTCTTCCCTCCGACCCCGCCATTCTTCCTTTTCCAGCATAGTACCCTTAAAGTACTGCTTAAGGGGGTTTCGCATCATCGCTTGGAAGGAAGATCAGTTCAAAATAATTGTTCTAGGAGTTCAAAGATCATGATGGTTTTAGCAGTAGATGAATACTTGCCACGTGAAGAATCTGCGACTGACAGCAGCAGATTTGAAGACAGCCATAGCTCCTACAAGACGTCGTTCTTCGTGCCATCCTAGATCACTTACAAAAGGACCTGGGTCTACTATGCCGCACCGTCGCTCAGAAACTGCTACTCACTCACCGTAAGAAAAAGTACGTTCAATTTGCAACGAAGTACGCGCATAGGGTATCGGCTGAGTGGAGGAAAGTCACATTTTCCGACAAGAGCACCGTTCAGGTCTCATGTGCGAATAATGAAATGTCTCTAGATTACTTTAGGAAACGATAATTCGATGCCCAGACGTAACCTAGAAGTCCTTAATGATATTATACCCTAATATCAGGGCATTAATAACATTACCATGACTTTACAAAGTAATATCATAACTTTCGTAAAGTACTGAGCACGGAGGTCGAACACGGGAATTTCACGATGTGTAAAGGATTTAAATTAAGACTATCCTTATAAAATATCGACCTTTTACAAGGTAAGTTCGTATCAGTAACCTAAATAAGTTCATACAGGCAAACCAAGTTTGTCAATAGATTACTAATATGATTCTCGGATTCATAAGGTAATTTATTAAAAGTGTAGGATTTTTTAAAGTTTATTTTGCTAGAACAATTTTACAAAAGACAAAACATATTCAGCTCACACACGGAATTTCCGGGAAACCACTCCACTAGTTATAAAATCATAAAATGAGAATTCAATAAAAATGAGAGCACCAACTCTATCAGTTCTATCAGACTCGATTATGAACTCCGCTCGAGTAATACATTGCATTTATAGTTACCTTCTCACGACCTTCAGGCTAGAACACGTAGATCCACTACGAAAGTCACAAAATGTAAAAAGAGAGGAGAGAACGACCAAATTCGGGATGTCTCCTTGTGCCTTTCTTGGAAGAAGGTCGGCTATTTGAACTCAGGTCACCCAACTTAAGACAAGGGGTGCATCTAGCGTGTTTTAGAATTACTTTATATGCATTTTTTGGCGGAAATACTTTTATACACCACTTAGACTATTGTGTGGCAATAAATCATGATTCATAAAACCCAGAAATGTAAAGATATAAAGTGTAAGATTTGATGTAAAAGTTAAGCATAAAAATAAATAATCAGAATAATTCCTCAAACTGGTGCTTCATTAGCAGACTTAAAATTAGTAGAGGTTCTTGGTAAAATACATTTCAACATACGCTTTCAGCTCCCGTGGCATCTGGGGCTTCAGGGCATAAAGCAAAACAGTTTCTCCTCTTCTAGCAACTACTAGTGGGCACTGGGAATACTGCTGCATCTTCATCTCATGAATGGCGTAGAAATCAAATGCGGCGTGAGAAACCCGTAGAATTTAAATGGCCGGAAGATAAGATCTTAAATATATAAAATTTTCAGGGATATCCATTACAGTATCATTATTTTCAGACAACATACACTTTGAATGATATACTTTTGAAAGATACATCTTGAAATTTAGCATAAGTTTGGACGAGGCCACAATTTCGAAAAATATTATGATTTTAAAAAGTAAATGAAATAAATATATCCTATGTAAAAGGCAAACAAGCTAACAAGCTAAAAACAAAACCATGCCCTCTAAACGCCAGGCGTGTCGGGCCTGCCAGCAGAGGCAGAGCTCACTCACTCAGTAGTTATCTCGAAATAGCACCTGATCTCACGCCCGGTAAGACAACGAACAGACGAACCGACTAGCCTCGCCCCCACAATTGAAAAACACACATAAGAAAAGACGAAAAAGACACTGAACTACCTGGTGCCATCTGGGATTTCCCACGAGGGTAATGGATAGCAACTTCGAGTCTCTGTAAACTATCAACAGGGGAACTCAAGCCTCATACTGCACAACCTCATTACCGGGGTTGTGAGGAGAAGAGGAGGGAGACAGATAGTGAGCGAGAGAGAGAAAGAGAAAGAGAGAGAGAGAGAGAGAGAGAG
>BOPN01009518.1:10000-12500 GCA_017312705.2 Penaeus japonicus | reverse complement strand
GAGACAGAGACAGAGAGAGGCAGACAGAGACAGAACAAGAAAGAGAGAGAGAGAGAGCAAGAGACTGGATGCGCGGTCGCCTACATAGTTTGCAACTCATTAGAGATCGGTTATTCACTTCAAATTCCGTCAAATTTCTACCAAAAGTCGATGTCATGTCGCCCCAGAATAAAATTTTATGAAGATAAGACAATATAATATTACTTTAGATCATAACCTAGCAATTTTGCAGTATGCTATAAGCTATCGCATGTTGCACTATAAATTGAGAATTGTTTCAAGTAGCGTTGTATCGCGTATCATGATGCTGTCAGAATACATCGTTTTATAAGAAGGAGCAGGAAAAAAGAACAATATAAAGCAAATCTGTTGCTCTTTTAGTATAATAAACCCCAAGACATTTATATCGAATAACAAGAGCTGCCAAGAGTCACCATACGAATCACCAAATTCGAGTGACTTGTCGTGAGATCAGGCTTAAAGCTGCACTGTCTAGTTCTAAGGTGATATTGCAGATCATGTTGCCAAGATTTTATCAATTCTCTCAAGACGTCGTGTTCATATTAATCTTTATTAATAGTTATTACTATTATCATGATTACTGTTTTTGTTACCATCATTTTTGTTATCATAATAATTATTATTACCATTATCATTATTATTACAATCATCATTATCATCATTATAATTATTATTATCCTTATTATTATCATTAGTATTGCCATTATTACTCTTACTACTATTACTATTACTATAATGATAATAGTGATAATTATGATGATAATGATAATGATGATAATTATGATGATGAGTATGATGGTGATAATGATAATGTTAATAAAACTTTTCATTATCATCATCATGTTGTTATCATTATTATTATTATTATAATTATCATTATTACTTAATGTTAATCCTAATAATGATGAAAATACAACTGATGATAATCATACTATCATTATGAATAGCCCTATCGTCATCATTATCATCATTATCGTTACTTACTACTACATCTGCTACTACTACTACTGGTTATGGTAATGATAATAATAATAATAATAATAATAATAATAATAATAATAATAATCGGACATTCATTTAAAACGTTTGGATGTGTTATATTAACGATCCCTATTAATCGTCATGAAATACCAGCCATCTGAGTTACACGTAAGATATTATTAACAAAAAAAATGTATTTTGAATGTACCGATATTTAGCGTTAATAACTCTTAAAATAATGTAAAATAGTAATCTGAAATCACTTCGAATAATTTAAACTGCGCAGGTCCCTGGCGTCCCTGAACGCTCCTTCACCGAGACGAATTTCAAAAACTGGTTGGTTCTGTTGCGGAGCCCCTTTTTGTCTGAAATTTATAGGTATTTTGAATAGCGGGAGTAATGAAATCTATTCCATAATTTGCGTAAGGGGAAGGGTATCATAGTTAGTTAAGGGTTTAAAATGCGACTCCTTCATCAAGACGATCTCTTCGAAAACAGATAACTGGCCAGAGACGCATCATCATCCACGACACCATTTGCCAAAGCCTTCCCTCCAAGCGTGATTGGTTGATTTGAGTTGAGAAAAAAGTGATAAGATCGCAGCAGTTAGAGGAGACAAACAATAGTGGTACCTAGATTATTATACGGTATGATGTAAGAAAATATAGTGAAGGAAAAACTAAAGACGAACTGTGAAAGAGCGGGAGATATGGGGTCCAGCTAAAGGTGTTCTTTTTTTGTTTTTGCTTTTTTTGATAAGTACTCCGTGGATTGATGCCCAAGTCAATATCTTCAGTGGTACCATTTAGAGAACAAGAAAATAGGAGAATATATCGGAAATAAAGGGAGCCTAATGTGACCTTTCACTCTCTAAGGATGAAATAAAAGGTCGAAGCAGATAGTGTGTGCACTCAGGAATTGGTAAGTCAATCAAGAACAATTTAAATTATTAGACCCAACTAGGTGCTAATTGTTTCGAAGCCCGTTTTCTTTTTGTGTTGTTTGTGCCTTGAATAATTAGTTATAGGGAGAACCTAACCACATCTTTGTGCCTTTAAAGACGAACAACCACTACTACTATGTTATTTTATTTTGTTTCTTTTCTTGTTCTCATAATTGCCAGAGATTTTCCGCAGGGGCACCTCACAAAAATAAACTACTGAGTGGTAGTCAGTGAAATTTAAGTTCATGTAGAATATACCATACACGTGTTGGCGCCGACAACTTTAACTGGTGGCACACAAATTAAATTTGACACGTGGTGGCAGCTGGGCTGACAATCATAAAAAATAAAAGAATAATAATGACAATAATTATTTTTATCACTATTATTGTTCTCATTCATTATTTCTATTATCATTACTATTAATATCATCATTGTTATTATTATTATTATTGATATCATCTTTATCATTATTATCATTATTATCAATATCATCTTTATTATTATTCTTTATTATTATTATCATTGTCATTAATGTTATTCATGTTGTTATCG
>BOPN01009518.1:0-2500 GCA_017312705.2 Penaeus japonicus | reverse complement strand
TTCCCCCACTGACCCACCCTCTGCTCTGACTCCCCCTTCCCACCCCCCCCCGTCTCTAACATGGCATTTCAACCTCATCAGACGCACTCAGCTCAGGACACCCGGGCCGTTAACACGCTCCCATGGTGCTCCTGTCTGTTATAACCCGCCTTGATATTCTCGTGAAGTAGCCGCTGTGGTCTGAAAACTCTTCACTTGGTGCAAGGTCCACGTCCACGTCCCGGCTCCTGACACCTGTTCAGTGCCGGCATAGCATAGACAATAGGAATTAATCAGTCAACCTCTATAAGTCGACTTTTATTAAACATTAAGAGCGGAGTCACAACCGGCCTTGACACCAAGCTGAGTAGACAACTGAACGACCCACTCAGCTCACAGATATGAGTTGCCAAGCCTTCAAATAAGGCTACAATGGCAAGGGTCAGAATTAAAGACAAAAACCCTAACCCACCAAACAGGAGAGCAAAGTTATGGCAATGTTTCGGACTCGCCAAGGTTACAGTCCTCAAAGTAGACGACAGCAGAAATGCCTACTATGCCATTGCCAACGATGAAACAATTGAACAACTCATGACAAAAAGCATCAATTTGAAATCCAAGATCCACCAGAATATAGCGCAATGAGGACCATAAACATCAGGAATATTGACCGACAGATTGTCGCTTATGATGTGGATGAATTGAAACATAACATTGAGAGAGAGAATAGTTGGGCAAACATTGAGGAAGTAATTAAAATACCGAGCGCACCAACAATTATCAAAGTACGATTGGAAACAAGTCAAATGGCTAAGAAAGCCCTGGAAAAAGGGATGCTGATATTACACCAGTCTATACCACCAAGATACATAGAGAAATAAATATTCATAAACATAATCCCATGCTACAGGTGCTACAACTATGATCACGGTGTCAAAGATTGCACAAAACCAGCAGATTACAAAGCTTGCTCAGACTGCGCCTCGGAAACTCACACGTACCAAAACTGCAAAGAAAACACAAAAAAAATGCTTTAATTGCAAAGATGACCACCGCACTTTGGCCGCAAAATGCCCAATCCGAAAAGAAATAATCAAAGAAAGAACGAAACAAGAGAGACAGACACTACGAAGTCAGGGAACAACCGCTCCCCTGTTACAACAAACAAATTATGCAAGGGCAGCCTCAGCCAATCGCCCAGCAACTCAAACTAGCTCGGATACCACAGCCAAATCCCTACCACCCAATGCAGCTGCCAGCATCATAAGTGCAATTATCTTTGCAACCATTAAAGAAGCTATCGAGCCAGGCAGTTTTCAGAGGACGATAGATGAGATTTATGCACTGAATGATATACCGAAGGTCAAATACCCAAACAATATTGATGCCCATCAAATACTCGGCATATTGGAAAGCACACATGAAAAAGAATCCGAAAAGGTACTACCCGAGCCAAATGAAAACACTGAAGACATGGAACACGAAACAAATAACAAAAGAAACAGAGAAAACTCGCCGACACAAGAAATGGCTGCGAAGAAAACGGCGAGCGAGGAATCAACGCTGCGAGGGGCAACTGAGAGAGATGAAGAATACAGACTTCCGGCGCCAGTCCAGCACCAAGAGCCAGTCCGACCGATGACGAACAGACCCAGACTAACGAAGATCCCGGAGATAAGACTAAGAGCAAAAGAGGGAAACATCGGGACTATCCCCATTAAACCATCACACAAAGAAATTGAGCTACTGTTCCAGGCTAAACTCGTCAAATATACCTATTATCATCCAGAAATACACGATGACGAATTCATCGCAGATCTCATCCGGAATAAAGTGATTGACCTGAGCGCATATAGGGTGCAGTACATAAATGAAGAAGCCTTCAATAACATCATAAGCGGGGCAAGAGGAGAACAATACACTGCCAGGAAATCCTCAACTGACCATGACATAATGGAATCAACCAAACAAACACGCTATTGAATATAAATAAAATCAAAGTAATCCAACACAATGTTTTAAACTGGCGTTCAAGGAAACACGAACTTTCGAACACGTACATCAAAGAAGATCCTGACATTATACTAATTAACGCACACTGCCTCCTTAATGAGGAAACAATAAAATTATTTGGGTATAACGTCTATCAAAGGAATATACTCAACGAAGGCGATGCAGGTGTTGCAATATGCATGAAGAGAAATCTCAACCACAGATTGATGGTGGAAGAGAATTGCACCATATCTTGATAACGGACCACCAAATCCAAACTTTGCAGCAGCAAATCTATAATGACTAAGGAAAACATACCACAATTATGCTAACAGTTCATAAATTGTTAGAAAAAAAAATAAAATAAAAGCAGCAAGTGGGTCTGCCCCACTCCTTTTAGATCTACTACTGCTTCATTTTCATTCTCTCTCTTCAGACGCTTTAGCTAGCTTCCTTCCACCCTTTCCTATCCTGCTATATAATAATAATAATAAAAAAAAAAAAAAAAAAAAAATATCATCAGACATTC
>BOPN01009517.1:27500-32036 GCA_017312705.2 Penaeus japonicus | reverse complement strand
TATATATATGTGTGTGTGTGTGTGTGTGTGTGTGTGTGTGTGTGTGTGTGTGTGTGTGTATGTGTGTGTATGTGTGTACATATATGATATAGATATCCTTCCATCCCACTCCTTCCCCTCTCTCTATCTCCTTCTCTCTCTTCTTCCTCATCTTTTCTGTGAAATCTCGAATGATTTGCGTGCCCCTTTACGGTCAGCAATGCCTCACGGGAGCTGAAGTATCTCACTGCCAAAGAAGTCGTAATTCTTGGGAAATATTTCTTGGCCGGGAAATCTAAATCACTGATTGGGAATGGGAATGTGTTTAAGGCGATATCTTGACTATTGCCTCTATTGTCAGCTTGGCGAAATCCTCTCTTATAAATAGGCCGCCCAATTTCAACATTGAGAGTTGTTTTCTGCTATTCAAGCTCTAACATGTATTATGTAGGTCACCTTTCCTATACACCGCCCAACCCTTCGACTTGAGCTACCCTTTTTCCTCCTACTTATATATGTATATATATATATATATATATATATATATATATATATATATATATATATATATATATATATATATGTGTGTGTGTGTGTGCTCTATAGCTTTCTGGTTGGTATTCTGTCAATAGATGGGAAACACATACAGATAGATCGATAGGTAAATACGTGTGTGTGTGTGTGTGGATAGTTAGATATATAGTTATAGAAATAGGTAGATGCATATATAGATAGAGGGATAGACAGATATATATCGATACAGATATATGTATATATAGATATATGTAGGTACACAGATAGATAGATAAAGATAAAGATTATAGGTAGGTAAATGGATAGATAGATGGATAGATACATAAATATAGATATAGATAGGAACATAGGTAGATAGCTGGATGGATAGATAAATATAGATATAAATTAGTTAAGTACACATATATATAGATGGGTAGAGATAGATAGAAATATAGATACATATGAATATACTGAAAAAAACAGACCGGGCATTGAGAAATAAGCGAAAAACAGATGAAAAAAACATTAAAGAAAACAGGTCCAAGAAGAAAAAAAGGAAACATGACCAGAATGATAAAGACAATACGATAAAAACGAATCTTTCAAGAAATAAAACATCAGATAAAACAGGAATCATAAAACAAAAAGAAAAAAAAAAACATATCAGGTGCCTAAATGTAAGTTTGTTTGTTTTTCGAGCCTCTCCCCTTTCACTTTTTTATGGCCCCTTCGTTTCTATGTCGAGTGCCTTCTGTCTCCTCCGTGCTGTCTCTCCCATACGCATCTGATACCTCTTCTTCTTCTTCTTCTTCTTCTTCATCTTCTTCTTCCTTTTCTTTTTCTTCCTCTTCTTCATCTTAATAGTATTATTATTATTATTGTTATTATTATTATTGTTATTATTATTATGCTTCCATTTCTTCTTTTTTTCTTCCTATTATTATTTTCATTATTATTATTACTATCCTTATTATCATTATTGTTATTATTATTAGTATTATTAATATTATCATTATTATTATATTATCCTGTTTCTTCTTCTGCTTCTGTTTCTGCTTCTGCTTCTTCGTCTTCTTCTTCACTTATTAGCATTCTTTCTATCCACCTCTCCTATATTCCCCCCCCCCCTCCCCCCCCCCCCCCCCCCCCGCAATTCCTTCCCCTTAACCCACCCACTCTCCTCCCCTTTGAGTGATGATAATGATGATGATAATAATGGTGACAATGTTGATAATGATAATGATGATAATAGAGATAATAATATTGATAATTTTAAGAATAATAATAATATTTATAATCTTAAGAATAATGATAGTATTGATAATGATTATAATAATGATAATGATAATAATGATAAAAAACATTGATAACAAAAAATGATAATAGTAATGATAATGATAATAATATTAATAATGATGATGATATTGATATTGATAATGATTATGATAACAATAATATGATGATTAAAAAAATGATGATGATGATAATGGTAATGTTAATGAAAAAGATCACAATAACAATTGCAAGGACAATAATGTTAGCAAAAGTGACAATGATGATATTGATAATGGTAACAATGATAATAGCAATGATACATAACAATACTGATGATAACAATCATGATGTTAATAAAAAATGATAATGATTGCGATGGTAACAATAATAGTAATAATATTGTTGCTAATGATATGGCTTAACATAATGATAATCATTATGATGATAATGAAAATAGAAAAGGACATAAAGTAATGATAATAAAGATGATAAAAGTGATAATGACGGTTGTGATAATAGTAACATAATATCAATTGTAAAGAGGATAATGAAAGTAATGATAATGATGATATGAGTATAATAATAATAATGATAATTAGAAAGATAATCGGAAAGAGGATAATTAAGCAATAATAATGATGATAATGATAATAGAGTCATAAAGATTATGATGATAATGATGATAGAAATGACAGCGATACTAATGATGATAACAATAAGAATGATGATAATAACAATGATCATGATAATAATAATCATCATCATTATAATGATGTTAATAATAACGATGATAATGATAACGATAAGAATAATGATTATATCATCATTATGATGATAATGAAAATAATGATAATATGGATAATAATAATATTGATAATGATAATGAAAATTATAATAATGATAATGATAATAATAAAAAGGATAATGATAATGATAATCAAATTGAAAATAGTAATGAAAAATGATATTAATAGCAATAATAATGACTAATAATAACAAGCAACATCTATTACAAGGATGATAAAGATTATATATTTCTAAGCGTGACGATAACTGCATTACTACAATTGTCACCAATACCAGTACGGCTTATGATAACACAAGTAATGATAATGATGATGATAATTATGATAACAAGGTAAAAAGATCTATCATGATTATGCCAACCACGATAGAATTGATAAGAAAGAATAACAATGAACAGCATCATTCTTGTAATGTCCACAGCATTAACGACCACGACAATAATGATACTAATAGTAAGGCTAATGATAAAGACAATATTGACCATGATGATTGAGAAGACAAAGCAGGTCAACAAAGAAGCACAGTGAAATATGAAAACCCAACTAACTGTGTCCATGATTACTAATTTCTCCAAACCAGTTGTTTCTAATCGCTTCCAACTCATTATGCATTTGGCCAACCGGTGATTCAGTAATTTCAGTAATTATCTGCCACTGCAATTAGTCAGTGAAATTAAACGAGTAAAAGACTCCAGTCGCCGTATTCAGTCTGATAAGTTCCTTTTCAGTTGGACTCACTATGCAGAGGTAATGTTGTGGGCGTGATGTTACTGGTCCTTGTTTACCCTCGGTCGCCGCTGCATGTCTGGGTTTAATATTGGAAATTCCGTGGCCTGTCGTCGCAAGACATGAGATTGAAGAACGCAGATTCAGACGGATGTTAATTGATTTAAAGGTTTACTGGTGATGTAATTTTCAGTTATGGGTGAGTGCGTGTCATGAACCAAATTGGACGAGGCAATCATTCTATATCGATGATAATGCTAAACACAATTCCAATCTATACCTCATGTACTTAATCCATAAGGAAAAAAAGAAGAAAAAAATGTGACGGAATCAAATTATTCCCGTTCCTATTATCAAACGATGGATCTCACGTCCACTGACCCAATAAATCATTCAGTAGGCAAATGGAGCTCAGGTCAATAACCTTAGAAAGTCTTGTTTGCCCCGAATGTTTGACCCTCATTTGAAAGGAAACCAGTTAGAGGCTATTATGGTCATATTTCCGTTCCGATAACCCCACTAATGCTACTAATGGAAAAACATCAATATTGGGAACCGAAATTATGTATTCACTATTAAAACAGTACCTCTGTCGTTATTAGTATGAATATCGATGTGAGCATTCTAGTAAACCCATTATACTAATGATACGGCAGTGTCACTGTTAATGATAATACCGCAATATGCATTATGAAAATTTCGCTAATGATACCTTCTCGATCATTGCAACTATGCTAATTACCGAAACAAAATGAGTGCATCAAGAACCACTCGAATCGCCATTATGCCTCTATCACTCCTAGCTATTTCACCCCCACCTCTTTCACATGATGGACACTAGTTTCTACATTTCCACGGCTTTCGCTGTTGCCACCGGCCGTCTGGTATTTACTGTTTACCAACTGTATTTCACTGGGGTTTGCAAATTGTTAAAAGCTTCGGGGGACTCACCCTGGTCTGCAGTTTCATTTAATCGTTTGCAATTGAGAGAGAAGGAGACGAGGATAGAAGGGATGGTATAAATGTAAGATGGAAAGAGCGATAAAAAAGGGAATTGGGATGAATAGAGGGAAAGGGAGAGAGAGAGAGAGAGAGAGAAGGGTAGAGAGAGACGGGGAGGGGGGGAGACTGACTGAGGAAGAAAGAAAGAGAGAGAGAGACTAAATGAGGAATAAAGAAAAAGAGAGTGAGGCAAGAAATGGCTAAGAAATGACGATAAAAAATAATAATGCAA
>BOPN01009516.1:22500-25000 GCA_017312705.2 Penaeus japonicus | reverse complement strand
AACCCCGTACAATCTCGCTGCTCTTCAATCCCGGACTCTCCAGAGAACTAACTTCATACTCCTTTGCCTTCTAAAGTTTGTGGTCCCTAAATCCTATCGTAACGGCTTCACGCCTCAACATACCTCGCAGTGCAAATGGGGAGTTTTTTTGTTTTTTTTGTATATATAAATATATAAGTTTTGCAGGTCTGTCACTATTTGGCACTTTCTCTCTTTCTGTATTTCTTCCCATCATCGTATGAATGGTTTTGAGAATATATTACACATGTTTCTAGTTCGGTTGGTTTGTGAATTTCGGTTACATTCGTCTCAAACTTGGAATTCAGTTGTCTCAAAACAAGACGACAGTTCATACTCGAAGTGTAAATTAATGGAGATTGCTTAGTACCTCGTGCTGTAAGCAGGAGGTGTTAGATGTTGTAGTGAAGTAACTTTTGAGATGTCAGTCTTGAAGGTCTGAAAGCTCCTGTTTGGCAGTTCCTTGGTTTTTTTTGTTACTCAGAATTTATTGTTACTAATCAAATTGCATAAAATCTGACGAATGGATCATGGATATAAAAAAAATGCATCACCTAAACCATCAAATACATGGAGCAGGCTTTCTTGAGAATTTCGTCAAATCTGTATATTACACAGACGTTACACAGCAAATTTGAGCTTACAGGTTTCATACGAGAAGACTGTGTCTATATCACACGAGGAGAATTTATTTTTTCGGAGGTATTTATGAGAAATAGACGAGTCGAAAAGCAAATTTAGATCAAGTTAGAACAACAGATACTTGAGCTTATATACGGACTATGTTACAATTTGTATGAAAAAAAGCGTAAAAGTATAAAAGTAAATCGAAATAGTTGCGTTCCTGTGTGCATCAATATAATAACTATTAAAATAAAAGTAAAAAGATTCTGCAGACATAGTAACAACTCCCGAACTTGTCATTTCTCTTGTCATTGTGGTATTTGAATTCTTTATATTGCCTGCCGATTGAAGATGACGTAAAATCGGTGCATTAATCATGTTTGTTCTTTTTTATATAAAGAAATTTAATACTTATCGAATATTGTTCGAGGTGCAAATACTTTCCCTTAAATGCAAATAGTCAAATGCCATTTCCTTTTATTTTCGTGACTACGGTAGAAGAAAATAAACAAGTTAGTTTGCAATGTTATTAAACAAAGTCAGGATGACAATACCAGAAAACACTAGGGCTATGTACTATAATCAAATCATATTTGATTATTATATGGAAGTATGTTGTCACCAAAATGTAATTCTAGAAGCATTTTACGTGACACGTACGATACCCATGTAACTTGAAAAATAATACCGAAGTCAAGCGACCTCACCTGCAGTTGTTCGAAAAATAATACCTACCCTGATAGGTCAGAGAGCCCATATGGTATAAAGCACCCAGGCCTCACCTCCGGTACTGTGAATGGTGCCTTTTTTCCACTAGAGGAAACGCATATATGTCTCATCAAATGAGCCATTAAAAGAAACTAATGGCACGCCAGGACGTTTTGTAGCGATACACAATGAGTAATCGGCACAGGTGGACCTTTATCCACCTGTGACCCAAATTGACATACCACAACAGCAGGACGAGGGCGCCGGAGTTTTCTTGCTTTCTACGTTTATCTAGTTAGTTTTGTTTTTCCTTTTTCTGGATTTGTATTTTTTTTACAGTTTAGTAGTCTCCTTGGTGAGCCTGGGCGTTGAAGAAAGGCTTATACGACAAATTGCATTCATAATGTGGTTGGGACGTAAACATAAATAATCTGTACTTTGGTGATAGATATTTCTTTGAGATTGTTCGTAATATAATTGATTATATGAGATACACCTTGTGATATTGCTGACACTATTAATATTGATATTAGTGGTAATAATAGTAATAATAATAAAAAAATACTTCTCATAATGACAACGAAGAAAACAATCCTGGGACCAATTTCGCAACCATCTCAGGCTTAATGGATGGACCACTGCATTAAACAGAAAAAAGTGAATACATTCGTTAGCCACTTTAGTTAAAATATGTGTGTCGAGTATGAGTGAATGAGTGAATGTGTTGAAATCATAAATTATCTATGTATGTAAATTAATATTTGTTTGAAAACTGCGTTTTTTTCCTGTACATTTTTTAATGATAATAAGTCTTACTGATTTAGGTGACGCATTGACAAAATTGTGCATGGAATACACAAATAGTATAAATAAGCAGTTTGGTTTGGCGATTAAGAAAGAAAAAGTAGTATATGCACTAAAATTTTGAAACATTTCTTTTACTTTCTTTCTTTTCTTTTTGAGAGGATATAAAATACAAGAAATATAGCCATTTTGTTTGATATAGTAAAAGTGGTGTTTGTAGTAAAACAATGAACCGTTTCTTTTTTTTACGTTTTTTTCTTTTATAGATGATATAAAAACAAAGAAATATTGTGATTTTCCAATTGAAGTTCCACGGGAGAGTGGACACGCTTTCCAATTGACCATG
>BOPN01009516.1:5000-7500 GCA_017312705.2 Penaeus japonicus | reverse complement strand
ATATTGACTATATCAAAAATATTTTTAAAAATCATATCTGTGACGCTGAAAAAGTAACAGATTCTCTGCAAGCGGAATTATATTAAGATAAGCCAATTTGCGTACGGAATGAGGTATAACATTATTCACGGGAGAGTGCAATTTGCATAAAAAAAGCTTTTACTTTTCATGCATAAGTGATAGATCAGGTTACCAGATTGCGAGTCTCTGCAGCAGTACTGAAAAGGATATAAGTACAAATACGCACGCGCGCGCACGCACACACACACGAACATAAACACACGGATATCTGCACGGGCACACATACCCACCACACATATACACTCATACAGCAGAATATATATATATATATATATATATATATATATATATATATATATATATGTATATATATATAGATGAGTGTATGTGTTTGCTTGTTAGTATCGTAATAATTCCTATTGATATCATAATGAAATCAAACCAACTGAATTTGTTTAAAGTTAAATACGCGAAGGGAATTTGCTGGTGGGAATGTACGTTAACACATTTAAATCTATGGAGATTCAGTTTCAAAAATATTCATTAGGGATGGCTATAAGCATTATATTCCAGGTGCTTTCACTAAAGTACTTTGAAGCTTTGGATGGTAAAGCAGATAAAACCAATAAAAATGAGCGTATGATAATATCTGCTCAATTCTTTAATACTGATAATTTTATTTCTATCACCAAGATATAGCAGGAATGCAATCAAAGTTAAAAGCAGGAGATGAAAACATCATATTTAATAGATATACGTGATAACACATTTACAACAACAACCCAAACGCATTCTTTACTATCAACTCTTAATTTCTGTGCCATAGCTTCACCCATTCAGTTCCCCTTTTCACCTAAATATCTTTCCTTTCAACCAAACCAACCTTTATTCCACCCCCCACCCCCCGTATTTATCATATTTGTCTTTTTCTTTTCCTTAAGTAAAACAATATTCAGAGACAAAGGGCCACGAAATAGATATCAGGGTCAATTTCAAAAAAAAAAAAAAAAAAAAAAAAAAAAGCTTCATGAAACTCACACCCAAACAGTAGGGGATCATACAACACGCTTTACATACCATGTCAGTTAACCTGCGGTCATAAAACAATGTAAAACAAGGGCGTTGGGGCATCGAGGGAGGCAAAATACGTGTTAGGCACGGCTGGTCGACACGAGCAAGAGAAAGCCAGCCCCAAAAATGGCAACACAAGAGCGACTCCCAAAACTGGATATATATATATATATATATATATATATATATATATATATATATATATATATATATATATATATATATATATATATATATATATATATATATATATATATATATATATATATATATATATATATTTATATATATATATACATACATATATATACTTATTTGTCTGTTTATCTATTGATATATGTATATGCGTGTGTGTTTGTATGTGTGTGTGTGTGTGTGTGTGTGTGTGTGTGTGTGTGTGTGTGTGTGTGTGTGTGTGTGTGTGTGTGTGTGTGTGTGTGTGTGTGTGTGTACATGTGTGTATATATGTATATAAATGTATATATATAAATATCTATGTATATATATTTATTTATTTATATATATGTACATACACACACACACACACACACACACACACACACACACACACACACACACACACACATATATATATATATATATATATATATATATATATATATATATATATATATATATATATATATGTATATATATATATATGTACATATATATAAATAAATAAATATACATATATTTATATATATAAAAATACATATATGTACATATATATGAATATATATATATATATATATATATATATATCAAACCTGTACATTAATGTCACTATATCTTACTGTTTGTTACATCACTCACCCCCCTAAAAATGAAAAAAAAAAAAAAATACTAATAAGATCTCACAGCTGATGCAACAGTCGGCGTAAGACCCTTAATTGACATGATCTCGTTAGGAAGAACGAAGGTAGGTACAGTATCGCTTCATTGAATTCTCAAAGCACTTTCATTGTTATATTCATTGTTATATACTTTACACCCATTAGCTACAGAGATAATACGCACGCCCACCACCTGTGCTTTTATCAGTTGCGATGCTAATTAAACAGCAACTGTTTGATCTTATTCCAAGTAGATCAAGACGCCAGTTAAACCGGAACAGAAAACCAATGGGGTTTGTTGATAGCTGGATGGCGTAATGTGCAGTGAGTCTCCTGGCAGCGAGGGATGGTATTTATGAGGTAGTTGGAAACAGGTCACATCATTTCCACTGAACTCTATGATGAAAAAAATATATATAGTACGATTTCATCAGTAAATCCTCCTGGAGGCTGGTTATGATATAAGAGAAAAATCGTTGAATTATGGTTATAATCATTACAATTATTAATTGGAATGAATTATCTTGATCATTATTATTGTTATCATCTTCACCTTTATTGTTTTAATCATC
>BOPN01009514.1:22500-25000 GCA_017312705.2 Penaeus japonicus | reverse complement strand
GTTATTATCATTATTATCATAATTGCCATTATCATCCTTGTTATTATAATTAAAATTATCATTATTATCATTTTTTTCATTATTGTTATTTATTATTACCATTATTAGCATTATCATTATCATCGTTATCATTACTATCATTATATTTATCATTAGCTCTACTATTGATATCAATATTACTATCATTATCATTATCAACATTCTTAACATTATCAACATTATCATCCTTATCATTATTATTAATAACATTATCACTATCAAAATTATCATTATCATCCTTATCATTATTATTAATAACATTATCACTATCAAAATTATCATTATTGCTAGTATCATTATCATTCTTAACATTATTATCCTTATCAGTATTATTATCATCATTATCCTTCAGTATTATTATCATCATTATCATTATCAATAACATTATTGTCATTTTCATTATCATATTATGATATTCATTATCATCATTATCATAATTTTCATTATCATCATTATCATAATTATTATCATTATTGTTACCATCATTATCATTATCTTAATTATCAGCATTTAAATTATCATCATTGTTATCATCGTCAGTATGTTTTGTATTGTTATTATTATAATTTATGTTTTTTTTTATCATTATTAATCTTATTATTTCCATTATGAATATTAATGTTATCATAATCTTCAATATTATCTCTTTCATTATCATAATCATTTTTGTCATCAATATTATCATTATTGTCTCTACTACGACTAGTACTACTACTATCATTAGAATGATCATAATTAGAATTGTTATAGAAATAATAATTTTAATTGGCTTTGTTAGTATTGCCATCACTATCTTTATCAATAGTGCCATTATGATTATTACTAATATTATTGGTATTACAATTACTACTAATGTCATTATTGTCGTCATTATCATTGTTGACTGCATTATGGTTATCACCATTATTATAATTATCCTTATGATTATCTTTATTATCAATATTGATACCACTATTGTCATTGTCGTAATCGTTGTTGTTTTTGTTATTATTGTTGTTGATATCATTGTAATTAGTATTGTTATCGTTATCAGCATTATCATTATTATTGTTACTATGATTATCATTATTATTGTTACTATGATTATCATTATTATTTTCATTCTCATTATTATTATCATTATAATCATTGTTATCATGCTTATCATTTTACTATTATCATTGTTACTGCTACTACTACTATTACTGCTTTCCTTGTTTCTTTCTTTTTTTTTTACCATTTTCATCATTAACATAGTCATTGTTGTTATTACTGTCATTATCATTATCAGTACCATCATTATATTAATTATGATCATATAGAATATTGTTGTTATAATTAATATTATTATCATGATTTTTCTATCATCATATCATTGTTATCATCACCATCATCATTCCATTATCTTTAGCATTATCATTACAGTTGTATTAATAATATAATTGCCATCAATCTTAACCTTTTGCTTTCGGTATCATGATTATCATTATAATTTTTTTTAAGTATTATTATCACATACATTATTTTTGTTATTATTACTATTATCATTATCAGTATCTTTGCTATCATCTTAATCATCATTGTTGTTATTATCGTTCTTGTTATCAATCCAAGCCACTGATTGTTATGAATGAACTTTTACTACATTCATTCAACCTCGTGGAGTAGGCCTTTCCTCCAGGTCATAGATCTCGCTCCTCCCGTGTCCCCTTCCGCCTCAAGCTCGCTCCGGACTCCAGGCGGCAGCTGTATTTGTTGGCCCGGATTCGCCAGTCGCCACACACGCACACACACACACACACACACAGACACATACACACACACACACACATACACACACAGACACACAGGCAGACACAAACACACACACGTACGCACGTACACACACACATACGCACACACACACACGCACGCACACACACACACACACACACACACACACACACACACACACACACACACATATATACACACGCAGACACATACAAACAAACAAATCCAAGACTATATACAAGGCTAAAGCAGACAGAGAGGTGTAATTATAGGGCCATCCAAATTATTTTCATCATTATCAATTTAATCATCATCAGCGTTATGTTTATTTCCGTATTATCATTATCATAGTTATAATATTTTTTTTATAATCGTAATTATTGTTATTATTCATGATAATGGCAACACTTAAAATATTAATGATAACAACAACATGGTAATAACAACAATGATGATAATATTGTGGATAATAAAGATGATGATAGTAATGATAAAAAGAATCATAATAATAATGATAAATATAATAATAACAATAATAATGATAATTATAAAAAATATAAATAATACTGACTTTAATATTGACAACAATGATAATAATGATGAAAAATATGATCATAACAATGATGATAACAAAAAAAATCAATAAAAATAATTTCTATTATGTCATTACTTTTATCATCCTTATCATTATCATTATTGCTATCATTAT
>BOPN01009512.1:15000-22500 GCA_017312705.2 Penaeus japonicus | reverse complement strand
GTTTAAGGAGTATGACATCTCACTTCTCTACATCATTCTTCAACTCATGCGGACTGACTGGCCCCACGACCCTTCATGGACTCCTCAGCAGGTCAACCCTTGGAGCATCTCCATACAAGGTCAAACAGATGGAACAACATTGCACACACGTGAACGACGTCCCAGCAGATGTCGGACCAAAAGCTCGCCAAGGAATTAAAGGAGCTCGGCCGCTTATTCAGATCCTCAGACTGGCCGGGCACCGATGCGGGATCCGTCCCCACGTTTTTCGCGACGAGATTTGGGGAATCAAACAGGACTTCCGGGACCTCTTCAGCAAAGTCCGAGAACCGCTCCAAGCTTCTGACCTGGACAAGCTCCCGCAACTGCAGCAAGAAATCAGAGTTTTTCAGGAAGCCCTTCGCCAGAGCGTGCAACAGGAGAGTCGACGGGAGCTGCATGACTTCTTACCTCTCCTGTGGGATGTGACTCTCGCACAGTGGCTGTATCCTGATCTGAAGATCCGGCCGAGTCTGAACTTTACAAACCTGGTAATCATAGAAGACACGTCGACTATGACGCCCTCTCAGGAGCAGAATTATCAGCCCTGTGACATATCCCACGAGAATCTGCTGCAGGTCGCGCCGCGAAGTGGTCGTTCGGCTGAAATGACGATAATATCGGGCGAAGGAGGAATAGGAAAACCACGGCTGCTGAAGCACATGCTGGAGATGTGGGGTGAGATCCGCAAATCAAGGGACTTAGAGACGTCTCGGCCTCTGCTGTACCTGGTAGCCTGGGTTGCACCATCAGCTGTTGGGAGGACATGCTCAAGCACCTCCTCCACAGCACATTTCAGGGGATTCAATTCCGCCCATTGATATTTTTGCAGACTCTATTCCAGGCAATGGGGTTGTTGGTCCTGCTGACGGTTATGACGAGGTGAGCAAAAAGGCCAAGAAACTCATCACTGATCTCTTGAACTATCGTGGGAGCATGCGCATCGTGATAACCACAAGACCAGGCTGCGTGAAAGAGTTGACTCAAATCATGAAGAGCAAAAAAGCACGTAATGAACGTCGAGATCAAAGGAATACGCAGGGAAGACCGCTCCTACTTTATTGAAAACACTCTGGCTGCGTTCGTGCAGTGTTCCATCCAAAGGGCTAATTTGCAGGATAAACTAGTCAACACTTTGGAAAACCTGGAATTTGAAAAGGACGGCTGGATGCCGCTGACTCTGATACTGCTGATCATATCACGTAGGTTGTGGCACCAGACCAGAGTTCCCAGACATCTTCGAGGATTTGACAAAGCTTATGGTGGGCAAAGTTGAGGAGAGGTTAACTCTGAAGGGCATTGATGATGCGGATGACAAAGTCAAAGAGTATCATGAATTTCAGAAGAAAGTGGCTCTCAAATGTCTGAAGAGAAAGGAACACGACTTGCTGAGCGAAACGGTGGAAAATTTGAAAGAAAAATGCACCACACTAAATTTACCATACAAGGAAATGCTTTCTGGATTTCTTGTTTCAAAGAAATCGCGACAGGGTCTCTTTATTACTTTTATTTGGTCCTTCCCACACAACCGATTCCAAGAACACTGGGCTGCTGGTTATGTAGTTGTACAGTTGCTAAGGATGTCTCCTTCTCTGCCAGACCTAACGGGGCTGCTGGATTCGTCCTGTCTACCGAAAATTACTGATAAAATTCGTTTAAGGTATATCAATGACAAGAATGATGTACAGTTTGAATATAATGAAAACCCAATTCTTGATATTTATTCAGATGATGTTAGTGAGGCAAAACAACTAGTATATTGGAAGACATCAATGGATAAGTCAGAAGCCTTAATGGAAGTCCTGGCTAATATTACACGTATACTAGCTTTGACACAGAAAAGTCTTCTGGATAAAGTTGCCATAGCTATCACCAGTCTTGTCTTATATGGTGACACTAATTTTGTGGACAGAGTAAATGAATTCGAGAGGTACTTTCAGATGGTTGTGGCTTCAGGGCAACATGCTGCTATAGTGGAAACAAGTGCTAGGGTATTGGGTGACGCTGACACTCTGATAGTTAAGGAAACGTCTCTACCTGGTTTGCTACCTATACTTGATCATGTTAAGGCTCCTTGTGTTCAAATATATACGCTACGAACCACACCAAACCTCCCATCACGCAAGGTTATATCTGCTATGAAGGATTTGTCCAGAAGAGATATTGAGATCGAGCTAAAATGTTTTGAGAAACAATCTGCAGAATATTCCGAGATGCGTCTTGAGGCAATCACAGGTCCAGGGAATCGTTCCCGACTGACGCAGTTCGAAGGTTACTTGGCAGCAGCGGGAATGCTACTCCTTCCTGAGAGCCTGAAGGAGCTAAGAACCAGGTCCGATGTGGGAGGCATGCAGACCTTGGTGGCGAGGCTCCCTTACCTGCAGAATCTACAAAGTCTAGGTAAGTTAGAGCTATAATGATGGTAATATATCAGTAGCAAAATTGACTTACAATGATGATAATGACAGTGACAAAAGTATGAAAGGTACAGATGAAGTAGTTTGCAATGCAAATGGCAGATTTCGGTGGTCGGCTGACAGCAGCGGAGATGCCCCTCCTACCCGCCGTGCTCGAGGAGCTCACGGTCACGACCGACGGGGAAGGACTGAAAGCTCTGGTGAGGAGACTCCCTCACCTGAAAAACCTGCGGTTACTCAGTAAGAGTTGGTGAAGCCTCACTGATAGGATGAATTATAATTATGATAATTATAGCAATGATAATGACAATGGTGAAAATACAAAATATACATAAAATTAATGGCATTCTCTAATTATTAGCAATAACAAACTCATATGAACAGTGACTATAATAAGGCAATATTTCCATAGGTTTTAAAGGGCGACTGACGGAGGAAGAGATACCCTTTCTGCCGTGCAATCTCAAGCAGGCGCTGATCGAGACAGACGGACAAGGCCTAAGGGCCCTGGCGAGGAGGCTTCCTCAGCTGAAGGCCCTCTATGAGTTAGGTAATTGTCTATTATAACATGTGACTAGAATGCTAAGATAATCATTGGGGGGAAAAAAAATCATAAAAATATGTGAGCTTTGTATGTGTTTATACAAACATACATAGATGATAACTCCTTTATGTAAGGAAGGTCAGTGGCTTTTTAAGACTTAATGTAGCACTGAACAGTATAGATTGTATGTATCCTGAATTACCAAAAAAATGTAACTTTATTCGGGCTGAGAAGTTGATGGGACCTAATTGGAATAAAATGCTGGTATCTTTATAGACTTCTGATAATAATACTGGAAGTTATTTGGCCAGATATAAGACTGCTGGACTGCCCTTCGCCTGCCTCGCTGGTAGCCCTGCCTTATGAGGGTTCCAACCTGAGACTGGACCTCGAAGCTATTTCACCTCCTTCCTGCCACTGGGTATGCGACGCCGTGCAGGCGCTTTGCTCAGCACGCATCCGGAGTACACGTCTGCAGCTGCCAAGGGATTATGGTATGTTGTGTCTCAATGTAGTAATAGATTTTTGAAGTGATAAACTAGTAGCATGCAGTCAATAGAATTATCTGATGTAGTGTTTAAACACTTATAGATACAATTTTTATATGCTTTTGTTGTATAACTTTATTTATGGATCTTTTTTTTATTATTATTGTTAAGGTCAATCAAATAAAGAGGGAAATAGACCAATAATCCACCTAATTTAAAGTAATTTTTAAAAACAAAACATGGACATAAGATTCTAGTTGCGAGGATCCCTCTTAGCAAGCTACCAGGCAGGGGTACGGACCCTCCCCACTCCTATCTCCCGACAGTGTTCTTCTATTTTCCCAAACTGAGACTTCCTTGGTCGGAGGTAACCTGATGAGTGGGAGTGGCCACAGGCAGTCGAGCCAAGTGTCAGTCAAGCCTGTGTTGGAAGTCCCAAATTGTTCAAGGTGTAGTCATTGGCTTAACATATAATCCTGCCAATTATAGCCTCATGATCCGACATATGGATCAATTACAAAAGGCATCCTTCTGCGCAGGTATTAGCATCTCCAAATATTCCTGTCGAACAAGTTCATACCTGCTGCCACCAGACCAATGCACTGTGTCGTGTGTCAACTGAGTAAGTTTTCCTCGCAGACCTTTTAAAGTTTTGGATATTGGTCTCACCCCAAGAGAGCCTCATTTACCTAACAACTTAACCCGACGTAACAGATGATCCATATCCTGACTCGAACAGCCCATCACAAGTTAAACCTTGGGCTGTCACTCGTAATTGGGTCACTTCTGCTACCTTCCCTAGCCTCGCCCCCAATAACTGTGGCTGTCACTCGTAATTGGGTCACTTCTGCTACCTTCCCTAGCCTCGCCCCTAATAACTGTGGGTAGCAAGCTACAGGTCCTGGCAACCCCATGTTACCTCACACAGAGATGGTGGCCATTGTTTCTCAGGCAGGGAAGGCTTCTATCGACTGTGGCCCGGCGGTCAGTAAAACCAATTGCCTGCCTCGCTTACCTGGTGGAAATGGAATTAACCTTTCTCTCAGTTTGCTCATCTACACGGCTTACGGTCAATATGGCAATAAGGGGGGCAGATTGGCAACAACTGCCTCTCTAAAGCTGCACATCGACCCTAGGGGTCAGGGGGCCAAGTGTCATTACGGCGCAAGGGTTTGGTCACACACCGGTGGATCAGGACTCCACACCTCTAGGGCCCCCTGCTGCTCTAAGGACTTCTTTAGATCCTTACTTAACTAGCACATTCTTGAAGATACCTGTCTCTCTCTCTCATCTTTTTACTTTTTTATTTTCTGTCTCCTCTCTCACCTCTATCCTCCCTCCCGACTTCCTCTCTCTTTTTCAGATTATTAACCTTTTTTATTTCTGGGCAGATGAAGATCAGGAGCAGAGTCTGAAGCAAGAAATGAGGGACCGCGGGGCGACATTCCCCCTATTCGCCAAGGGTTTCAAGTTCGACTTCGCAAGCGAGTCGACGGCGCACCTTCCACTCGATCCTCCTCCCCGGCGAGATCGTCCGGTTCCTCGTCGCTTCTGGTGCTGTGCTCTGGTTGCCCTCGTCGCACTGCTGGCACATTTGCTGGTCGCGAAGTTCTCGTGAACGTTGACACGGTCTGTACATGTGTCTCGTTGTGTGTGTGTGTGTGCGTGTGTGTGTGTGTGTGTGTGTGTGTGTGTGTGTGTGTGTGTGTGTGTGTGTGACTTCCAGCAATTGGAGGTTGTTAAAATGCCATTTCCAAGCCCCAGATAAAAAAGGGAGGGTTGGCGACAGGAAGGAGCACTTCCTGCCAGATAAATCATGATGCACATTGAGAACTGAAGTACAAATAATCATCACTGCGCTAGGAATGAGCCCGGAAAATGAATAATTATCTCGATGTATTTCATGGTAACCTTTACCTATATAGTAATAATAATCCCAGTCATAGACAAAAAAAGGGTTGATATTTATTTCCGCATAATAGTTTTCGTGCTTGTGGATTTTAAGGTTTGGAATAGTGAATCTGCAATGCCCATCTTTGCAACATGCAAATGGGCATGAAATCCAGTCTTAAAAATGTGTTATATTCACAAAGAAATTAAGAAGAAGAATGTGCTGAAATACTGGAAAGATTACAAGTTCAAGTATAAAATATCCTTAACATTTTACATCCAAAATTAAGTACATAAGATATATTACGTCTCCGCATCCTATACGGGGAATTAAAACTTGAAAAAGACCTAAAAATAGTATACGAAGAGAAGAAAAGTTGTCAGGAAATTCGCACCGTCAGAACAGAAAACAGGAAAGGCTCACGAGGGACTGTGACTCAGGATGATGATAATGGCCGAAAAGAAAAGAAAAAGTCGAAAGTATAAGAAAGAATCCAAAATATTTCAACTCGTAGGCCAACGGTAAATGAAAGAAAATGTAGAAACTTGAATGTGCCTCTTGAATATATAGGAAGTTTGCAGACTGAACTTCTCAAAATACAGTCTTTTAATAGACCTACGATGAAGGCATTCATGATAAAGATTGACATCCTGAAACTCGAATCTTAGGCAAAAAATCTTCAGCGAAGGCGTTGTCATTGAAAAAAAAATATTTATATTGATATAACTTTTAGTCTAGATGAAACTTCCAAATATTATTTGTCTTTCTTTCTAAATAAATGGGAAAAAATATATTATATCTCCTGACAACACACTTTGGTATGGAGGAAAATATTGAACATGAGCCTTATCCCAAGGACACAAAAGAAGGGAAAATAAAAAAGTGAAAAGATGAGAGAGAGAGAGAGAGAGACGGGTATTTTCAAGAATGTGCTAGTTAAGTAATGATCTAAAGAAGTCCTTAGAGCAGCAGGGGGCCCTAGAGGTGTGGAGTCCTGATCCACCAGTGTGTGACCAAACCCTTGCGCCGTAATGACACTTGGCCCCCTGACCCCTAGGGTCGATGTGCAGCTTTAGAGAGGCAGTTGTTGCCAATCTGCCCCCCTTATTGCCATATTGACCGTAAGCCGTGTAGATGAGCAAACTGAGGATAAGGTTAATTTCATTTCCATGGATATAATGGTGAAGTGGAAGATAACTTAAGAATAGTGACGATAACATCTCGCACAAATGGGCAGTCCTTGTCAATTCCAAAACTAGAATCTTTGTGAAAACTTACGAAGAGACTTGATTGAAAGCAGATTTCAAGACCTTATAATCGGGAAAATAGGATGTTGGACAAACAATATCCCTCATAAGTAATATGAACGTGTGTGTGTGTGTATGTGTATATATATATATATATATATATATATATATATATATATATATATATATATATATATATGAAGATGGGATCCAAATTGATCTTGAAACTGTCGTCTCATTTTCAATAAATCTATTTTGTGTATAAGGTTTTTTTTAAGTCATATTAACAATACGGTAGAATGTTTTTTGCCTTTCATATATATATATATATATATATATATATATATATATATATATATATATATATATATATATATATATATATATATATATATATATATATATATATATATGTATATAAATGGGTGTGCATGTATATGTGTCAAAGTATTACTAATTAAATGGTGAAATTTCGTTAAGTATTTACTATGAAATAACAAGAAGAGATATGGTTTCGTTCAAGTGATTCGAATCAAGTTTACGTGTGCAGGTAATCATTCTTCACACACAACATGCATATATACACACACTCGCGCACGCACACACAGTGCATTCATTATCCTCGAATATTTTAGCCAAAATGATTTATTTTTTCAGAGTGAGAGAGAGTGCGAAAGAGGAGAGAGAAAGAAAGACAGAGATAGAGAGAGACTGAGAAAGAGAGAGAAAGAGAGAGAGACTGAGACAGAGAGAGAGACTGAGAAAAGAGAGAAGAGAGAGAGAGAGAGAGACTGAGAAAGAGAGAGGAGAGAAGAGAGAGAGAGAGAGAGAAAGAAAGACAGAGAGAGAGAGGGGGGGGAGGGGAGCGGAGTGG
>BOPN01009512.1:0-12500 GCA_017312705.2 Penaeus japonicus | reverse complement strand
TACTTGGTGGTAGTTACAGCTTGAGCCTTGTTATTAGCTCATGCCAGGGCCATCCTGGGGGACCGCCCGTTTTTTGTCAGTTGCAAGCAACTGAATTTGATGAGGGATGGAATTTGATTCAGCCCTCGTTCTTTCACTACCACATATTGGTGGTTTATCTGGTACTGAATGTAGCCATTTATCTAGTTTTCTTTTAAACACTTCCACACTACACTGATTTAGGTTTCTTATATCCTTCGGTATGCTATTAAACAATTTAGGTCCGTTTATTAGGAAACTTTGTTTTTGCATTTTTCTTAACAGGCATGTTTGTGCACTTATCCCAGTGCGATAGCATGTTCTTCCCTACCTGGGGGAATGTCTTACCTGAATTCCCCCTCCTTCAACAGGTCTTGGATTTGGTGTTAAGTTTTCAATAATTTTCCACACATATATAATGAAGTATCTCTCTCTCCACCTTTGTAGTGAGTACAGTCTTGTTTTTTTTAGTCTTTCCCAATAGTTTAGACCCATCATATTATCTAACTTGCGTGTAAAGATTCTTTGAACTTGTTCTATCAACATTATATCTATTATAAGATTTGGGCTCCATACTTGGCATTGGTATTTTAATCTTGTGGTCACTAATGTTTTCCATAGTGGTAAAAGTCCTCATTACCCATCCACTCATAACTTTTCCTTTGTTGACAATCTGCTCTATATGGCACTTGTTCGCGTCATTACTCATAGAGTCCTAGATCTTTTACTACTTTTTTTCTCCTCAATCTTCAACAAAATATGATCTTGCTCTTAAATTTCCAGTTGGACTATATCTTATGATTTCAAATTTATCTGCATTGAATTTCATATTATCATATGCCCACTTACAGATGGTTAAGTTTGTTTTCATTATCTTGTATATATCTATGGGTGTACTTATTCTTGAATCATCTGCAAATGATGTTGTGTTTCACACCATTAGCAATGTTGCCGATCATAATAAGGAATAACAAGGGCCAAAGAACGGTCCCTTGTGGCATCCCACTCATAATAGTCTTTTCATTCGAGTAAAGCCCATTAATTTGTACTTTTTGTTTACGATTTATTAGGAAGTTATAAATCCATCTTCCAACTTTCCCGCCAATTCCAAGGTCTTTAATCTTATGTAGCAGAATGCCGTGATCTACTTTATCAAAAGCTTTTGCAAAGTCTAGATATATTACATCAACTTCTCTATTTTCAGTTAGGTCCCTTAGTATGTGTTCGAAGTGTCAGGATCAGTGATAAACAAGACTACCACTCTCTCTGAATCCATGTTGCCCGGGTTTATCTTGTTTTCTTTCTTAAAAACTGAAAAAACCACTAAATTTTCTCAAATATTTTTATTATATGAAATGTTAGTGCTACTGGTCTATAATTTTTGGCCTGACCTTTGTTTTCACCTTTATATATTGGAATTATAGTACCCTCTTTCAGTAAGCTGGGGATAATCCCCATGTCCAAAGATTTCCTCCACAAAGTTACCAGTGGCTTTGCTATGGTTTCTTTGCAGTTTTTTTTAAAAGATTGCTGGGATTTCATCTGGCCCAGCTGTTGAGTTTGTTGATATTTCACTTACTGCTTCAAGAATATCTTTTTCATTGCATATGAAGTCAGTGAGACATTCATCTTCGTTACTAATAGTACTAAAATGTTGTGGGTCTGATATTTTTTCTTTTCTTGGGACACTATAGACTTCTTCATATTGCAATTTGAGTAATTCAGCCATTTCCTTTGAATCAGTTACCAATGTACCATTATTCTCAAGAGGCCCAATTTCTGTTCTCCTCTTTAACCTGTTGTTTGTATAAGATAAAAAATATTTTGCATTCTGCTTTATAGCTTCCACAGTTCTTTTTCCTTCGGCTGCTTTTTGGTTACTTATAGACAGTTTTAATTTATCTTCCAATAGCCTTATCTCTGCTTTGATCCTTTCTCTCTTGAACTGATCTGTTGTTGTTTTTTTTATTATTATTTTTTTTTTTAATTTGTTAACCTTTTTTTTTTTCTTTTTTTTTTTTCTTAACATGATCCTTCGATCTCTTGGTATAATATTCTTGTTTCTGTTGTTTTGAGGGGGGCACAAACATTCTACAAACATCTTTAAATGCATTATAAAGCTTCTCTAGTGTATCATTTGGTGTTAAGAGGACGTAAATACCTTTCAGTGACTTTTCCAATTCTATTTGATTATGGCTAAAGTTTAAAGATCTGAGACTCTTTCTTGCTTCGGCCATCTGTTTTTCAGTACTTTTCTGATTATTTAACTTATTCATTGTGATTTCAATTATTTTGCGGTCCGATTGGGCTGTATAAGTTGATATGTTTTGTACATTTTCCCCTATAATAATGAAAACAAGGTCCAGTATATTTTCTTCCCTTGTTGGAATATTGATGATTTGGTTAAGGTAAAAAAAAAAATCTTCAAAATCTAAAAGCATTCTCGCTTGTTGTTTTTCATCTTTAGTGGCATTTGCTCCTATCTTTATTTTCTTTGTTTCCCAATCGATAAAGGGGAAATTAAAATCGCCAAGTATAATAATAGCTTCAATTTCCCTTGTATTGACAATGTGATTACTAATAATGCCTAGTGATTCAATGTAAGATGTTTCTGTTCCAGGAGGTCTGTATAAAATAATGTTTAGCTCTTTTGTTATCTTTTGTCAATACCCCTAGTATTTCTACTGTATTATTAGAGTATTCTATAAGAGTATCCATTCTAATTGCTAATTCTTTCCTGATATAAAGAGCTACTCCTCCTCTGCTTCTCTCATTTCTACCTTTCCTTATTAGCTCATAGTTATTAATTTTAATTTCTTCATTTTTTATGTCTTCATTCAGATGAGTTTCTGTAAGAGCTAGCATTGAATAATTGTTGATCTTTGCCATGTCCTCTCGATATGTAGGTTTTGTCTAGTTACTTTTTGGATATAATCCCTGCATGTTTAGCAATATGAGAGTCTCAAATAAATTATTTATTTGCGTGTCTACATTACCTATCAACTATTGATGTCGTTTCCCCCTATTTTGGGGGAGCTGGACCTTCCCCCGGTGTAGCGGTGGGCGTTTCATTACCTGCTTTTGTTCGAATAGGTATGCTTCGCAGGACTGAATGTCCTTGTCTGTTGCTGGTGATATACCAGTGTTTTCCTGCTCCGTCTTTTTCTCTGTTTTCTCTTAGTTTATTTATCAATGTTTTTTTATTTTGCCTTTTTTCATAGCTCAAGTCCGGTGATATCCATGCTTCTTTATATTCATCAATTTCCTTTAGTTTCATATTCTTTCCAATCAGTTTCCATTTCTGTTTTTCATTTTCTAATTTGACCTTAATTGGCCTTGGTCTCAAAGCCTCCTTTAAATATTTGCCCTCTCTAAAGGCACTCTCAACTTTGATATTTTAATTGAGGTTCAATTTTGTTATGATATCATTAATCATTTTCGTATCATTTGTTTTCCTGATTTCAGGATCATTTTCTTCTAGATTGTATATAAAGAGCCTATTTGCTCTGAATGTATCTTCGTTTTTCTTCTCTGACTTTTCTTTTGTAGGATGTTTTGGTTTTGGTTGTTCTTTTTTGTCGCCTACAACCTTCCAGTCAGCCTCATCTTTTTTTGGTTGTTCAGTGTCTGAAATATCATTGTCTAGAATATTCTTGGCCTGTTTATCCGATTTTTGCCTTACTATTTCAGCTTTTTTTCTTCTTACTGATTTCTTTACTTTGCTCACCTCTTGGATTTTATTGTTTCTTCTTTGGCTTTACTTTTACATTTTTAGTGTCTTCTACAGCCTTTTCTGTTTCCAGTTCAGCAGCCTGAGTTACCTTTTTTTCTTTAGGTTTTTCTTTTTGCTCTTGTTTTAATTCATGAATTTCATCTTTCAATATTTGTATCTCCCTCAAACATTGAATCTTAAAGTCCTTTAATTCTTCATACATTTTCTGAATTATGTTTTCTAGTGGGCATGCCCCTTCACACTTTTTGGGTGTGCCGATTTTTTGGTCACCGATATGGCTCATTTCCTCTTTTCCAGAATGTCTGATACGGGTGCATATACATTTTCTGCCATTGTGTCCTTACTTTCCTCAATTCTAATTAGTTCTTAAAAAAAAAAAAATGGCTACTGATATATCGTCACAACTTTGATTTTTTTCCAGTTCAGTTTCAAGACTAGAATTACTTTTAGTATTGGTGTCTTTGAACCAGCTTCAGTCTTTCTGTATATTTTCTTGATTATATAGTTCATTATTGATGCCTGTTAGGTAAGCATCAATATTACTTATAATTTCTTTCCTGTTTTTTCAAGTGAGTATTTTCAAATTTGTGGCATTTTTTTCTATCACAGTTTTGGCATATAAATTGCTTTGTTTCATTGTGTTTAAAACATTTTTCACTTTTAGAGTTTCTTTTACTTCTCCTTGGTTTAAACATGTAGTGTTTAAACCCTTATATATATATATATATATATATATATATATATATATATATATATATATATATATATATATATATATACATATACATATATATTCATATATATGTATGTATGTATATATGTATATATAAATATATATACATATGCGTGTGTGTGTGTGTGTGTGCGTGTGTGTGTGTCTATATGTATATATATCTATCTATATATATATATATAGATATATATATATATATATACATATATATGTATATCTATCTATAATATATATCTATATTATATATATATATATATATATATATATATATATATATATATATATATATTCAAATAAGTTATTCTAGGGACTGTCATCTTTTTATGTCATACAGTTTCAGTTCTTTCCATAATGATTTCCCCAAAATAAGTGAAGTATAAATATTATATTTTTCCGTTTATATTTGTAGGTAATCCCTTTCATTACTGGCCATAATCTGAGACGATGAGTAACATCAGAGCAGTCCTAAAGATTGAGAGCAGCCCAGAAAAATTTATATGCTATAGAAATATTTTTTTTATGGAAAACTGTAATTGTCAGTCTGACTGGCACACCTTTCTCAGTTTTTGAAGTTTATAGTGCAACCAAGCATGTCATAACCCATCAAGCAGGAACATAAACTTATTACTAACCTACATTGTGAGGAGATAATTACTAAGATTATTAAGATTACTACTAAGATTATTATTAGTAGAGCCCCCATTAATCATACTGATCATTCTGAAATCGATCTTGAATTGACATGATAGGTTGCCTTTTCGTTTCAGGTCGGAGAATGGAAGCAAACATGACTTTGGACATCGAAGTGTGGACCAGTAGTGAGAACTAATCCTTGAAATCCCAGGGAGATGGCAACACAGCGACATTCCTCCAGAATAACACAGCTCACGAGGCACACAGTCAATGGGTTCCGGTACCAGGTGGCTGTGATCACGAAGGGCCGTGCGGTGTTTGTGCAGGCGGTGGAGTGGATGTACCAGGGAGGGCCATGTGTTAAGACTTATTTCCTTAGCTTAGGATACTCGAGGGCAGACTATAAGCGCAAGTTTAATAGCGAGCAAAGGAATTTGATAGAGAAAGGTGCGCCATTTCAGGAGTATGATATTTCTCTTCTCTATAGCATTCTCCAGCTCATGTGTGGACTAGCTGGCCCCGGGAACTCTGCATGGACTTCCTCCCTATCGGGGCAAACGTTAGAACCTCTGCTCCATAATCTAAAACTAAAGAGGAACCACATCGCACACACAAATGATGTTCAGCAGCTTTCGGACCAGAAGCTCATAAAAAAGTTAAGAAAGCTGAAGTGTTTGTTGTCCAGAATCCTCAGACTTGCTGGCAATCGATGTGGGATACATCCACACGTCTTCCGTAATCAAGTGTGGGAAATCAAGTTATATTTCCAAGGGCTTTTGCAGAAGGTTAGAGAACCACTCGAAAGCTATGACCTGGATAACCTCCCACAACTACAGCAAGAGATTCGAATCTTTCAGGAAGCACTTCGCAACAAAGTCGAAAGAGACAGTCAGCAGGAATTGCATGGTCTTTACCCTCAGTTGTGGGATGTGACTCTCGCACAGTGGCTGTATCCTGATCTGAAGATCCGGCCGAGTCTGAACTTTACAAACCTGGTAATCATAGAAGACACGTCGACTATGACGCCCTCTCAGGAGCAGAATTATCAGCCCTGTGACATATCCCACGAGAATCTGCTGCAGGTCGCGCCGCGAAGTGGTCGCCTGCCGGAAGTGATCATAATATCGGGCGAAGGAGGAATAGGGAAAACCACGCTGCTGAAGCACATGCTGGAGATGTGGGTGAGAGATCCCTCGCAAATCAAGGGACTTAGAGACGTCTCGCCTCTGTTGTACCTGCAGCTAAGAGGTTGCACCATTACCTGTTGGAAGGACATGCTCATGAGTCTCCTTCATGACACATTTCAGGGATCCGGACTTACTTCCGACATTTTTGTAGATCTTTTCCTGGCAATGCCGGTCGTTGTGCTGTTGGATGGCTATGATGAAGTGAGCAAAGAGGCAAAGAAACTCATCACCGACCTTCTAAGTTATCCAGGGAAAATGCGTATTGTGATCACCACAAGACCAGGCCCCGCAAAAGAGCTGACCCAGATAATGAAGAATAAGAGGCATGTAATTAATGTAGAAATCAAAGGGATACGACAAGAAGACCGGCCTTACTTTGTTGAAAACACTTTGCTTGCTCTAGTACAGAATCCAACTCGCAGGGATGAGCTTAAGGAGAAAATTGTGACAAATCTCAAAGTTTTGAATCTGGAAAAGGAAAAAATAGATATTCCTTTAACCCTGACACTGGCGATCATACGTGAAGTTGAGGCACCAGGTCAGAGCTCACCAGACATCTATGGGGATTTGACAGCCCTTATGGTGGAGAAGATCACGAAAAGGCTGGCGGCAAAGGGCATTGTCGATGTTGATGACAAAATCAAGGAATATCATGAGTTCCAAAAGGAAGTTGCTCTCCGGGGTCTAAAGGAACGCGAACATGACCTGCTGTCACAAACAGTAGAAAAATTAAAATCGAAGAGTGGCAGTCTGAATCTGCCATACAAAGAAATGCTGTCAGGATTTCTAGTCTCGAAGAAAGCCCGTCAAGGACTTTTTATCACCTATATTTGGTCCTTCCCACACAATCAGTTCCAGGAATATTGGGCCGCTGGTTATGTAACCACAGAGCTGTCCAAGATGTCTCTGCCATTACCAGACTTAGCAGGGCTTCTAGAAATACCAAGTCTGACTGACATGGAGAAAAGAAGAGATATTAGCATGAGGAAATTACCTTTTGATGAAGAGGTTGCTGAACAGATGTTCAGTAAAAACCCTATATTACGAATTTATGCAGATAGTATTGAGGAAGCAAGACAACTCTCATGGATGTGGATATCAATAGAAAGTGTGATGTTACTGGTGAATATTATATTTAATATCACTCGTATTTTAGTGATGTCACATAAGGACCTGTTAGGCAAACTTGCTACAGCTATCATCAGCCTCATCCTGTATATTGACCAGCTATCATTACAAGAATGTGACAGAATTTTTCAAATGGTCATGGTTTCAGAGAAACATCCAAATATAGTAAAGGAGTGTGCTAGGGTGCTCGGAAAGCGTCACATGCTGAGTATTGGCGGGAATTTCCTGCCCGAACTTGTGGCTCTGGTCGACCACATGAAGCATTGCACCTTGGAAATTTATATGGAGAAGGAAAAAGACGAGCTGCGACCGCACCAGCAAGTTTATTTTCTCGAAGAGTTAGTTAAAAGGGACATCAAAATTGGCCTTACCATTGGTTCAGTTCGTGATTATGACTTGTCTGAGACCTGTCTCAAAATGTTCACTCATCCTGGAACTCTGTCCCAAATGACTAACTTTGTCGGCTCTCTAACAGCAACAGGGATGCAACTCCTTCCAGAGACTCTTAGGAAATTGAAGACCTATTCTGATAAGGAAGGAATGTTGGCTTTGGTGACAAGAATTCCTGTTCTGCAGAATCTACAGGCTTTAGGTGAGTTATCACGCATTTGGACAGAAAAGTCACGAGGCTGGTCTGCCGGTGTGTACTGTGCAAATCTTCGTCTTAGGATAGATTGACACATACTGGTGCGTGTGTGTGCCAGGTAGCAATAGTATCGTGGAAATCACACAGTAGCCTTGAAGAGGAACAGAGCAAAGGGTCAGCTGACCTCGGGGACGATTCTGTGGCCACCCATGTGTCTCCTTGCTCCTTTAAACATTCAGTTTAAACATTCAGTATAAATATTTGAATATTATTTCATTAACATTTCGGTTTCATATTACATTTCACTACTTTCTAAGATCGTAAACAATACATTAGCTGTCTTTTCCACCGGTTCAAAAGTGTCTCTAGACGGGCAAAAGGTGTCACAGGTTTCCTGTTGCGACACTCTACCCTGGGCACCGCCCCATTCACGGAATCAGGATATGTTCACCATAAGTTATTCTATTTAGTAATTTAACTTCACAAGAAGCAAATAGATTGAATACACAAGTTTTCTATAGATTTCAAATACCGGTATACTTATGAATATGCATAAAATAAGCAAAAAAGGTTCAACCACCAAGCAACTTTCACTTATTCGAATGGTGGCAAGTACTTGATATCTTGCGTTTCTACAAATCTTAAAGTAATCGACTTTTATACAAATTATGTATAAATTCTAATATAAGTACAATTCTTTACATTTCCTTTGATTTTCAAGATAAATATCATGCAATATTTATTTAGATTATATTTTTTGAGCAGATCCAGACATAATGATAGTAAAAACAAGTAAAACAATCCTTCTCATTTAGCATTACTTGTTCATAATACTATACTGAAGGCAAAAGGGAAAGTCATCTAACATCATTGCTTGTGCCACCAAATTGTTGCCTTTGCATTATGTTTTCCTGACAAGAGGTTCATATGTAACCCCGCCCAAATGTCTAAAGTCTCATTACCCCCAATAATATTTAGCCAGGTAAGATTAATAAACTTTCAACCTCCACTATGGGTCCCAAGATAGTGCACCTATGGTAACATAGGGTTTTTTATCCCAGTCTTAACTGTGGTTTCGGAGTAGGATAAGGGCAGTGAAGTGGCGGCTTTTGTGGTGCCTTTGCCTTGCGCTAACAAGAGTCGGTTCTGCGCCCATTGTGATAGGCATAGGAAGACTACATATGGCTGGGTCCATGTGGCTTCCCTTGGAGACCATTACTGAGAATAAGGAATTAATCGAGACTTCCATCATAAAGAACAATAATTATGAAATATTAATACTACTTTTCCCTGCGGACGTTAACATATCCACAAACGAAAGCTGAGCCTCCCGCCTTCCAGATTACACTGGATTCCTGACAAAAACTGAGATGGAACTTCTGCCGGAAGTTCTACACACACTGAACGCCACAACAGACGGCGAAGGACTGCAAGCCCTGGCAAGGAGGCTACCACAGTTAAAACGTCTTTGTAGCTTAGGTAGGGTTTACAATTTCGTTGTGACAAATGTTGAGGGACATGAATGGGAATTAATTTCTCTGCAAATCAAGATGTAGGATTGAAATTACATCGCTCCCAGATATAATATTCACAAGATAACAACAATAACAAGATAGTAATTACAGGAACGATAAGATTATTGATATCATTATCAAAATCAAATTTTCCCATAAGGAAATACACTCGTTTTCTATTCCAATGCATGTTTATAGCATTACTAAAATCACGCTAAGGCGTCTCGGCTGCGAAATCCGTGAAAAAGCAATTCTATGGCAGCCATCCATCCCCTTTCCTTCGCAGAAATATGATTATTAATATTAAAGATTATTGATATCATTATCAAAATCAATTTTCCCACAAGGAAATACACTCGTTTTCTATTCCATCCCCTTTCCTTCGCAGAAATATGCCTGCTGGACTGTCCTCCAGCCGACGTGCTGCTCGACTTGCCCTTCGAGGGCTACCTGAAGCTGAACCTGAGACAGGTCTCAGCCCCACATTGGCAGTGGGTGTGCGACGCCCTCCAGACTCTCCTGACTACGCGGACGCAGATGACCTATACAGTGTTCCCCCCCTGCTGTGGTAGGTCCCCCCCCCTGTGGTAGGTCTCCTCCCCTGCTGTGGTAGGTCCCCCCCCCCCCGTGGTAGGTTCCCTGCTATGGTAGGTCCCCCCCCCCCGTGGTAGGTTCCCCTGCTGTGGTAGGTCCCTCCCCCCTGCTGTGGTAGCCCGCTCCCCGTGGTAGGTCCCCCTGCTGTGGTAGGTCCCCCCCCCCCCGTGGTAGGTTCCCTGCTATGGTAGGTTCCCCTGCTGTGGTAGGTCCCCCCCCCCCCTGCCATAGTAGGTAGTGTTCCCCTCTTAGTTCTGTCTCCTCTTGCGGCGGGAGGTGGTTGTTCCTTCCTCGGGGCTTCAGGCAGAGTGGAACACCAGTGGGAGGTAGTGTTCCTCTTTGTTACAGTAGGATGGTCTTTCCCTACTGAGTGATAGTGTTCCCCTTGCTGTGATAAGTGGAGTTCCTCTCTCATTGTGGAAGCTGGATCATTAAATGCCCTTTTTTCCATCCCTTTTTCACAATGCTCACGGCGCCTTGTCTCTCGACAGATGAGAACTCCAAGGCCGTTGAACAGGAGCTCATCCGTCGCGGGACTGTTCGGGTTCAGTCCATCCCTTCCGCGGAGCACATTAAAGTTGATGTCCGAAAAGTACCCAAAGCACCAGAGACAGGTGAGTGTCCCCGCACTGGAGATGGGTGTTTCCGGGTCGCCATGGATATTTCCTGCACGTTTCCTATGCAATGATCTCAATTGCTCTTACTTCCTGCTGGTTGCTTATTCCCGGAAGCGGCGCGACAGCGATTTTCTAAAAGAATTTACGCCCATTTACTGTTCAGAGCGTTTTTATTTCCTCTGTAGACCATTATCCTAAATTAAAAGTTTTCTTTGTCAACTGAGTTCAGTTAGAATGTCTAGTCAGATATATGTATATAGATAGATAGAGTAGTAGATATAACTAGATAGATGGATCAATAACCGTAGGTAGGTAGGTAAATAGATAGACACATAGATACAGATAGATAGATATACAGAAAAAGATGTTTCTTTGACATCTGAACGCAGAGTATGGTCGAGTCGGGTGAAGACATTGCCACTTAGTAAATGTCATTCTGTTCTCTGATAATGCGTACATGAGAGAACGGCCAATAGTCACAACAGAATTCACATATCATAAAAAAACGAATTGAGAAAAGCCTGCATTCCCTTATTCAATTGATCTCCGGAAGAGAGAGAGAAAGAAAGAGTCCTTTTATTCCTTGAAATCTATTTCCTTGAAATCTATTTCCTTGAAATCTATTTCCTTGAAATCTATTTCCTTGAAATCTATTTCCTTGAAATTAGTATGGAAATAAGTAATTCAAGGGAAATAGTGCAAAGGACGACGACTAAGATGAAATGCTATTGATATTTTCAATATTGTTTTTTTTTTTCTAATGGTCATTTTTTTACAGAATTTCTCTGCAACGTATTTCCTGCAATGGCAGTCGCTTCCTTTATCAAGATCATTGTTCTTTGCCATCCAGTGATATCATACTTTATTTCAGGTCGCTGCACTGTGGCCTGAGAGAAACCATCCCAGGAACAGGCAGACAGGAAGGTAAATTGCCAAGAAAACAACGCAGGGAAAAAAGAAGGAAAACACGAATGCGTCGAAGGCCGCAAAGAGGACAAAGTAGAGCGGATGCAAGAAGACAGACTTTGAGAGATAGCAAGTCAGACATGGAACCCGATTGCAACGGATGGTATGCAAGCAATTGCAATCGGAAGTCCAGCTTTGGGAGAACATCCCAGCCTGGCACAGAGGTGGAATTCGAGGCGCTGCCACCATTTGGATTTGAGGCACACTGGGTTCAGATGGATGTGCTCCCTCTTTCCTTTGAGAGCTTCCGGTAATGTGAGTTGAATCAATCCGGAGATTTTAGGATAGCTGGTGGGTTGCATCTGGACAAACAGACATTGCAGGAAGAGCAACGTGTGGGCCTAGCGACGTCATGGGTGACGTCACAGGCGGCTCGGTGCGTGTGCCGACCCACACTCCCGACCCGCGGCGCCCACGCGAGCCAGAACTTGTAAGGCACTGCTGACAGAAGTGACGACCGAGCCAATTTATGGAATCAGTAAATAAAGAAGGCACGGAGTATAGCTCAAGTATTTTCCTAAAACCTAATGTTCTGTGTAGTTCTGTACATGTGCTTGTCTGAATGTAAATCCAAAAGTGATGATTGTTCAAAGTACTTTGTATTAAGTAATTGCTCTCCAGAAAGTTGCTGCAATTTCAAAGAAAGAAACCAGAGGCTTATGTGATTCCAGTAAATACCTCAGGATGGTACAAAGGGAACTACAGATCAATCATGTAGAAAAAATAAAAGCTATAGATTATCTTCTCAGAAAAAATATATATATGCTTAAATATATATTTATGTATATATA
>BOPN01009511.1:20621-23121 GCA_017312705.2 Penaeus japonicus | reverse complement strand
CAATAACAACAACAGTGATAATGAAGAGTATATATATATATACATATATATATGATATGTATATATTTATATATATATATATATACATATATATATAAATAAAATTATGTTTCTATATGTCCGTACGTACATACAAGATTTGTGAATTATCAACTTACTGTTCAATTCTAAACAGGTCACATATATATCATATAAGTGGGTGATTGTGTGTGTGTGTGTGTGTGTGTGTGAGCATGCACACAAGCGTGCGTGTTTAGCGTCTCACACGAGTGACCATAATCCAATTCTACTTACGAAGTTGAGGCTTCAATATCCGCGAGAGCTATCCTTGCATCCCTCGTGTCAGCTATTGTGTTCCTTCTCTTGACTCGCTTCCGGCGTCGCTTCCCCTTGTGATACTCGAACTGTAAGGCGAGCGAGCGACGAGTGAGTGAGTGAGTGAGTGATATATATATATATATATATATATATATATATATATATATATATATATATATATATATATATATATATATATGTGTGTGTGTGTGTGTGTGTGTGTGTGTGTGTGTGTGTGTGTGTGTATATATATATATATATATATATATATATATATATATATATATATATATATATGTGTGTGTGTGTGTGTGTGTGTGTGTGTGTGTGTGTGTGTGTGTGTGTGTGTGTGTGTGTGTGTGTGTGTGTGTGTGTGTATGTATGTGTGTGTGTATATATATATATATATATATATATATATATATATATATATATATATATATAGTGTGTATACACATATGTATTTCTATATGTATACCTATATGTCCATAAAGAAAAGAAAGAAAGAAAAAAAAAGACTCACCTAATTAACTGACTCAATTACAAGCACCAATACCTTAATTACATTGTTGCTGCGATACTGTAACTTAAGGGTACTAATTCATCACAGTCTGATGCCTATAATTATCCGGTTCTTCGAGACAAAAAAAAAAAAAAAAAGATTTTGTCTTTTAGAACGCACTTCCTGTTGTTGTTTTTGTTGTTGTTGTTGTTGTTGTTGTGGCTTTCGGTGTTGTTATTATAGATGTGTTTCTTATTTTATTTGTGTTTGTATTATCGGCATTGATATTAATGAATATTAACATTGTTATTCAAATCATTGTCATTATTATCATTAAATTCATGTCCTTATCATCATTGTCATTATAGTTGTCCCTATCATTTTCATTATCATCATTACTATTATTAATGTTATCATTTCATTATCATAATGATTATCATTATCATCATTATCATTATAATCACTATCATCACTATCATTACCATTGTTATCATTATTGTCATTATCATTGTCAGTTATCATGACCACTATCATTGCTATCACTATTTTCTTTCTGGTGTTATTATCATTAGTAGTAGTAGTAGTAGTAGCAGTAATATCTTTATTATCATCATTACTATCACTATTGTAATGATCATCATTGTTACCATAACCTTATTTTCTGCATTATTAGTTTATTGTTATTATTATTATTTTATCCTTATAACATCATTGTAATCATAATTTAAATTTATATATTTTTCTTATTATTGTTATCATCTTTATTATTATTACTATTACCATAATTATAATTTTTGCAATGATGATTATTGCTATTATTGTTATTTATATTATTATCACTATTATCATTATTGTTATCATTATCTATCATTATTATTATTAAGATCATTATTATGATGAATTTTACTATCATTATTACCATCACTATTGTTATCATAATTACTATCATCATCACTATTATTATTACTAATAGTGTTATAATCATTAACATTAGTATCAACTTTATTATCATTATTTTAATTATGTTTATTGATGTTAACATGTTTGTTATCATTTCTGTTATTATCATTATTATCATCATCAATATCATTATTGATAGTGTCATCATTATTGCCATCATAGTTTGGATTATTATCATTATCGTTATAATTGTCATTATTGATTTCATCATTATTTGCATTATCATTACTATCATTAGCATTATTATCATTATAATTTTTATCATCAGTGTTGCTGTTGCTTATCATCATTGTTGTTGCTACAACTACTATTACTTCCCATTATGTATCTTTTGTTATCATTATTAATATTTATCATTACTAGTATTATAATAATCATCATTATCATCATTTTGATCACCATCGTTATTAATGATCCTAGTACCACTACAACAGCTGATTTGATTATCATAATTAGTTTCATTATCGTCATTATATTCATCATCAATATTCAAGATGAATATGATTAACATGATTTTTATCATTCTTCTATCAATGCAAGGATTAATATCATCAACATTACAATCATTATCGTCCTTATCATTATCATTATCAATACGATCATCATCATTATACCATATATTATCATCACATTTGACATCATGATCATTATAAAATTCTTAATTCTAGTACATAAAAAAAAAAAATCCTGTGTTAGCTTTTTCCAATATTTTCCTTCCCT
>BOPN01009511.1:621-3121 GCA_017312705.2 Penaeus japonicus | reverse complement strand
TATTATCATTATCATTATCATTATCATTATAAAAAAGAAAGATGTACCTGGCAACCGTCAGTAGTTTCACCAGCTGCGCAAAACATTCTTGATGTGATCATTTCAGGGATGAATTTGTAGTCATGTCGACAGCTCAGCATTGGGATCACTAGAAGAAACGGAAGGGGGGGGGGGAGCATAAAAAATGGTGTGTGTGTATATATATAGGTCATATGCTTTATAATGTACATTAGATTAATAAGTACCTAGAAATAAAAACTGATAATATTAATGTTAATAGTAGGAATGACAATAGGAATGATGATAGTGATATGACTAATGACAATGAAACTGATGATGGTAATGATGTTTGGGATGTCATTAGGATGATTATTATTGTCATCATTAAAGCTATAGTGATAATGATAATTTCATGGTATCAAAGATAATAAAAATGAGGATGATAAAGATGCTATAGATAACAATAATATTGATAATACTAATATAAGTATAAGTATGATAATGATAATATGATCAGATTCATTATGATATTGATGATGGTAATGAAAAATAAAAACAATAATAATAGTGATGATAATGATAAGGATAATGATAATCACAATACCGATGATCATAGGAATAATGTTAATGATAATAATAATTAGAATAATAGGGATTATAATGATAATGATAATGATAACAAAATTAATCATACAAATTATAATGATAATAATGACAGTTATAATGATGGTAATAGTAGTAATAAAAATGATGATAAAAATAATAATGATAATAATAATGACAATACTGTTGATGTAGTAATAATGACCATGAAGATAATAATAACAATAATAATAATCATTACCATTACCATAATAATTACAAAGATAACAGTAACTCTCCTACCCATAGACCAAACAATCCCAAACTCCCCTCGCTTTCCAACTGACCTTTGACCTCAGCCTTATTCAAGATGGAGGTCCCGTAGTTATCCTTCTCGTTCTTCTTGCCCCAGCCTATGACCATGGCCTTTTCTTGGAAGAAAACCAGGACACTCGGAGTCAAACACACCGGACTGACAGCATCCGAGAATGTTAGCGTCTTGGCGAGCTTCAGTAGGGAGATGTCGTTGTTCATGTTCGTTTGGTCGTAGCTGAGGATGAGAGAGAGAGAGAGAGAGTGTGTGCAGAAAGAGAGAAGGGAGGAGATGGGAGAAAGATGGAAGGAGAGAGAGAAGGGAGGAGATGGGGGAAAGAGGGGAGAGAGAAGGTAAGGGATGGAGATGTCGTTGTTCATGTTCGTTTGGTCGTAGCTGAGGATGAGAGAGAGAAGGAGAGAGAGTGTGTGCAGAAAGAGAGGAGGGAAGAGATGGGAGAAAGATGGAAGGAGAGAGAGAAGGAAAGGGATGGGAGAAAGAGGGAAGGAGAGAGAGAAGGAAAGGGATGGGAGAAAGAGGGAAGGAAAGGGATGGGAGAAAGATGGAAGGAGAGAGAGAAGGAAAGGGATGGGAGAAAAATGGAAGGAGAGACAGAAGGAAAGGGATGGGAGAAAGAGGGAAGGAGAGAGAGAAGAAAGGGGATGCGGGAAGAGCGTTCAGTAATAGAGATGAAAAGGAATGAGAGAGAGAGTGCATACAGAAAATGGATGAGTGAAAGAGAGAAGGAAAGAGAAGAAAAGGGATGAGAGACGGAAACAGAAGAAAAGGGATGCGAGAAAAAGAGAAGGAAACAGAAGAAAAGGGATGAGAGAAAGAGAGAAGGAGAGGGAGTGGAGAAAGAAAGAAAAATAGTGCAGAAAAAAAGAAAATTAGAGGGTTGAGAGAAAGATAGTGCAGGAAGAGTGAAGGAGAGGGATAAACAAAGAGTGTGCAGAAAGAAAGAAGGAAATGGATGAGAGAAAGAGAGTATAGAAAGAAAGATAGAGAGTCCAGAAAGAGAGACAGAGAGGGATGAGAGAAAAGTAGGGCAGAAAGAGAGAAAGAGAGGGATGAGAGAACGATGTGCGGAAAGAGAAAAGAGAGGAGTGGATATTAAAGAGCGAGGGAGGGGAATGGGAATTAAAGAAAATAGAAGGAGTATGAACGGGAATTCAGGAGAGAAACAAAAGAGGAGAGGAAATCAGGAAAACTAGTGGAGAAAAAAAGAGATGGATGGAAAGAGTAAATGAACTGTCTCAAAAAAATGATCGGAGAAAGGTAGATGGAGAGGTATAGAAAATCAAAGAAACTGGAGGAGAAATGAGGAGAGTGAACAAAGAGAGAAATGAGAGTAATGGAAACTTTTCATAAAATGGAGACGAGGTTGAGAAAGAAAAACATAAAGGAGAATAAATGAAAGAAACGTTAAGAAAAAAGAAGGAGACGAATAGAAATTGAAGAGACTAACAAGAGGATTGGGAATTCAAGAAACGAGTAAGAGGAGGAGGGCGAGATGAGAAAAAGTGGAAAGATAAATTCTGACACAAATGAATGAGCAGGGAGAAACACAGACAGAAGCAGTAAAAAAAAACAACTATATATATA
>BOPN01009510.1:25000-30000 GCA_017312705.2 Penaeus japonicus | reverse complement strand
TGGATGAGGGAGGGGGATAATAGTTGGGTGGGGGGTATATAGGTAAATATGGGGGGGAGGGGGCACGGAGGGAGTGGGAGTTGCCTTAACAGCCTTAAAATACAGGGAAGTTTTGTTTGTTTGGCTTCTTCCTCTGCTTCCAGCTGTGAGGGTGTGGTTAGGGAGAAGATACTACGTGAGAATTTCATAGGCCTAGTGAACGGTGAAAATACTACAGCGACGAATGACTGACTCCTAATTTACTTAGTTAATGAATAGAAATGCGTGGGAATCAAACGTGGGAATTAAAGCCCAGTAAGAAATGAAGAATGAATTTTTCCGATTATCATTTTAGCGAAATAAAAATAAATGATAAAAGAGAATGATAAAAATTAATGACAATAACAATAGGCCTGTAATAATGGTAATGTTGATAATGATGATGATATTAACATCATAATAATGATAATACCAACATCATCATCATAACACAAAGAAAAGAAATCTCCGTTTTCTATCTGTATTCCCTCCAAATATTAGTTTTAAGTGCGCGAAGTTTACCGTGTTCAGCGTTGTGATTAATGAACATTCACACCACGTGTTCACCCCCCTCGACCTTTGTTAACATTTTCACTCTGAACCCGATCCAAAAATAGATAGGTAAATGTTTACGCACAGTTCGAGCGCCATTTATAAGGAATGTATTGTTTGGCTTCGAACAGCTGATTAGATAGATGTCTTGCTGCACCTGTCCCCGCGTTTAAGCAAGGCGTGTTGAAAGGGCGTGCATTATCTTATCATTCTTGACAACATGAGCTGTTTAGATCTCAAGTAGGACAAACCCGACTATCTGATAGAGTTCGTCCTGACAAACATTATGTTAGTCTATTCATTAAGTACATAGTCCCGTATTTACAAAGAGGTTATTTTAAATTTTGTTTTGTAACTTTTTTATATTCACTTTTCTTGTGATCATTATCGTAAGCTATCGGCTTTACGACGCCCAACTGTTACAAGTAATGCTGATTAAGTTTGGAATAATTACACTAAAGATACTGTCAGTGGCGCTATTCTTGCTATATCCCTCACCATTTCTTCGTAACTATAATCATCATTATATATGACAACATCTTAATCTCAGCACTTATCTTAATGCGATTTAACAGCGATTTATTACATTTCCGCTACTCTTTTATTGCGGATCTTAAGCACATCAAATGCAATTAATCTCGCAACAACAATCAACAGGAAATGACAGCAAAATCACGCATGATTCCCAGGTGTTATTTAATTCTTTACCAACATCTATTTCAACACGACGTACTTCTTTCGCAAATTTCCCTTCCTTTAATCCGAGGACAACGAGAACGCCTCTGCAACCCTGCCTTCCTCATCGGCAAGTCAGCAATTAATTTTTTAATTCCCGGCGGTGAGATGGAGTTAAAATAGTCTCGGCCGCATCGACTTGCCTCTGCCCCGGCTGTTCCATTTTTTAGTGGCACGAGCTCGCTGAACTCGGCTACATGGCGAGGACACAATACCGGGTGAATATACCGAAGGACAAGCTCTCGTTTTGCGCTTCAGGATTCCCCCGCTCGGTCATAACACCAGATGATCAGCCCTTGCAAAAAAGATAGGCTGAAATATGGTCGTTAGGCGAACATCACAAACACAACTTTACAAAAGTCAATTTTCTTTTTCTGTCTGAAGTAATTCCAGAAGTTTCAACACTGCTTCAGTCACCACGAGAAGCGTTCGGATCCCGCCAACAAGACAAAGAGACTAGGCAGGAAGCGGCAAAAACTGCAAGCGGTTCTGGACAGCCGATAAGCCCCGCCGGCCGCCTGACTCAACCCGAGATCAACTGGCTGGCCTTTTCAGTGCAAAAAAATACTGATGTCTCTCGTGATCTTCTTTCGAACATCATTCCAAAACCTTTAAACATACATTTTCTTCATTCGCTGCACGAAAATTGAGATGAAAGTCTTGTCATGTCCTTGGGAAAATAATATCTCTAATTAATATATGTAAACGAATTCAGGACCACTTCACATGCAGCAGACACAACCACTTTGTCTTTCACGTGTGCAGTCCTACAACACAAGCACTGATAATGGGATAGATAGTGTGTCGACGGAGCGCCGGAAATCAAAGAACTAATCGATAAAACGTTCATGAGGCCCACGCGTGAAGCACTTGCCTGACGCAGCAACATGGAGGAGGAACCATGCGCGTCACCTTCCCTCGCCGTGCTAGTCACTCGCCCTATTACTAATCCATTATGTGTAACACTCATGACTCACGCACTTTAGCTGTCTATGTTGTCTTCCGTTACACATTCTAATAAAACAGATACGTTTTACTTAAAATGATATAGAATGACACATTATAATCAATCGCAAAACTAATCTAATATACGGTGGTCCTATTCCATTTATTATATCCATAAATTAGCATTTGCGGCAATAAAGGAAATTAAACCCAAAGACATCGTGTTTGACCGAGTAACGAGATCTGACCTACTTTATTGGCCTCGCACGAAGATAATCCGCTGCTGATCGCCTTTTTCTAATATCAGATAAGGAATCTTTAACATTTCTATCAACCATTTTACTGAGCGCCTACATTAATGGCGATCCTCAAAATATGGCACATTATTCCCTTCACAGCGCCCACCTACTCCAAAGATTTTCATGGAATTCCAACGTTTCGCGCCAAGAACAAAAGACATTTGCTTTTATAACTGCGAGAGGACACCCCGCCCCATCTGCACCACTCTCCTGGACGCAAGTACAAAAGTCGATCTCCCGCAGAACACCCCCCCCCCTCCTCAACCCCCATTCACACAGCTACCTCATTCTCTGCATCCCAAAATAGGTATCATGACGGCCCCTCCGAGGTTCATCTTTTTCCACAATGCACATGGTTCGTTAGCGTGACAGAGGCGGGAAACAAAAGCCAGAAGTTCGGCTGAGAAGATGACACGGCCGACTCGGCTGGGTGACTGCCGCCTCAGGTCAGGACCTTTGTGGGCGATGATGACCTGTTCCAAGCCCCCCTATCATCCCCACCATCCCTTCCCCTAACTACACCTGAGTCCTCGCGTCCACCCTCCACCCCCTACCAACGCTGGCTACGAAGAACACTATGGGAGCTATGAGAGGGTTGGATCTGGGATATACAAGGAATGGCAGGGGGGTTCTGTTGGGTCAGCCACCCGTGGGTCCTTACTCACAACAGGAGTTAGATTAAAAGTAAAGTCGGTGTAAGTGAAATATAATTAATTTCTCGGAAGCGTTGTACGTTTTCCCTAACATCTGTTTTACCGAGAAGACTGAACTCAGCGACGGCCTTTTGTGAAGTTGAGGATTTCATGATCTTTCTAAAAAAGACAAAGTCACCCCGAGCGATAGTCCAGAGCCTCGGTTTCTTCTGACTCCCAGTACCTGCCTCACCTTGAACGTCAGACTCACGAGAGAGAGAGAAAGAGAGAGAGAAAATCGATAACAGACGTTGTTTCCCTGTCCGCGAGAAATTTAATACTACTGTCCGAAAACGCAAGTGCGCCTCTACCTTGTAAACAAATCTTCGTAGACGTATGGTCACCTAATACCAGTCGCCCCTTCTCCCTAATCCTCCCCCTCACCTGCCTGTTCCCTCTCTCTCCGCCTCACCTTCCTCTTGCGAGTTCATCTACATCTGCATTTTGTGGAGTCACGTTCCCCTCTAACACCCGGATGGCCAAGCGCTGCGACAGGCATTAAAATATGTATCGCGTACTCTCTTTTCTACTCGTCTCTTTCTCCCTCTTTTTCTGTACCAACACCTTTTCTTTCGCTTTCGTTGTGTCTCTACCTCTATGTCTGTCTGTCTATTTCTGTCTGTATGTGTGTCTGTCTGCCTGCCTGTCTGTCTATTTCTGTCTGTCTGTCTGTCAGTTTGTCTTTATTTATTTCGTGGTCAGTTTCAACATATCAAGGGATATCGTGGACAGAAGATACTAGGCCTATTCTGTATCATTAATCATCCTTCATCTATTCGCCGCGGCGGGAAGGCCCTTTTAACATTTCGAATAATCCAAAGAACAAAAACTTCCTCCCGGAGATTACGTGCGATAATGTCCAAAAAATTTCTGCAGAGGCTCGGGGTTACGACGGCCATAAAGGACAAGATGGCGAGCATTAGGGCATGAGCGGAGCTGAGTGCCACCGAGGAGATGCGACGGACCCCCTTTACTGTGCGTCAGTTCCTCGAGCACGGTAATGCGCCCGGAGTTTATGGCGGGTCGGCGTCCGTACGTAGGGACTGTATCTTCCGTAAAAGGAAGTAGAGTTTTGTGTATAAATATGGATGTCCAGAGCTTAGGTGTATAACCGGTGTTGATACGTACATGAATTGATTGTGTGTATTGTACATGTCGATTAAAGCATTCCTTTGTTTATCCTGTACGTACAGTGTGTGTCGTACATGCGCTTGGGTAATGACTGTATATATAAACGCGTTACTGCTCATGTAGAACTTTTGTGGCGATTTACGAGGTTATACTTCTGAAGGTTTACGGGAATTATTGTATCATTCCTGCACCATTCTTACGCACACTCACTCGTCGGCCTGCAAGAAAACACGCCACGATTAATATTTTATCTTAGCGTATACATCTGCTACTTTTTACAATCTTACTTTATTATGCTTATGTGAGATTTTACGAATGGCCGCCGTTTCAATCCAAGCCTCCGCCACATCCATCAGCATCGACAAGCCTGACTTCGCCGGCTGTATCTCGGACCGCTCCCGTATATGGCACGTAGATGTAAATTCTGGCGCACTGCATATGGATGTGGGGTTAGAAAGGGGTTTCTCGCGGATTTGGCCACCGTGCTCCCAACATCTACCTGAACCACCCTGGGCACTACGGAATGACGTGCAGATAGAATAAGGGTTTTACGTCCTAGAGAATAGGGGATTTCGCAGAAGGAAGGTCACGCAAACACGCCACACAGCAAAACAAGTCTCTTTGCGAT